>VZTM01007540.1:3945-15685 GCA_013400555.1 Jacana jacana
GGGGTGACAAGTGCCAGGCCACCCCCTTCCCCTTCCCTCCTGCTCCAGGCCCAGGCCAGCAGAGCCCCAGGTGCCATGGCTGGTGCCAGCGGAACCCCATCACGCGCCCAGCGAGTGCCCGGGTACCCTGAGGAGCTAAATATTAACGGTGTTATCGGTGAGACCTTGGCAGGATGAGCTGCTCCACCTCAGCACTCACCTGCCACGCACAGGGGAAACTGAGGCACCGGTGGCAACCGGGGAGGGACCATGGGCTCCAGCAGGGCCACCCTGCCCATGGCAATTCCCCAAGGGGTGAAGGAGCCAGGGGACAAGGGGATAGGGGCCCCACCAGAGATTTGGGGGGAGAAAACCAGCCCCTCCCTGGGTTTGATGCAGGGGATGGGGGTCTGTACGACGCCCCAGAGCCTCCACCCAGAGCCCAGGTGGGGCTGGTGGGTGCTTTACCCCCCAGACTGGTTTTGGGGGTGCCTGTGGGTGCCACTGAGCTGTGCTCCATCGGCAGGACGCAGCCCAGCAGCATCAGGGCACCAAGGAGTGGGGGGCAGTGGGGGCAAATTCAGCCTGAGCCTGTCCGTCTGTCCGTCCGTCCCTCCAGCCCCAAGCCCCCACACGAGGCCGTGCTGAGCTGAGACTCCCCGTGGGGGCGCGTATCCGTGTCTCCATGCACGTGTGTGTCCGTGTCCCCAGCACCCATGCGTGTCTGTGCGCACCCCCAGGGTGAGCCCCCCCCTCCAGGGGTGTGCACCCCCGACCACCCACCTCTGTAGACCCACACGTGTGTCCAGGTGTGTGTGCCCACACTTGTGTCCCCCCCCCACGCACCCGGGGGGTGCTGGTGCGGCTCCACCACGTGGTGCTGTTGTCCNTGGTGTGGGAGTCGACGAAGGTGATGGAGCTGCGGGGCGGGGCGGTGAGCAATCCCAGCGGGATGTCCATGCCGGGGAGGGCACCGGCGCCTTCGCCCTCCGGCTTCCTCTCTGCCAGCACCCCGTCCTCCTCCAGCCATTCCACCTCCAGCACTGTCCCCTCCGCCATCACCGCCTTCTCCTCCTGCTTGGGTCCGAACGCCCAGTCTGCGGGGACAGACAGGGAGCCGTCGGCAGGCACAGCAAAGGCCGGGGGTTTGGGGGACCCCCTTGCCCGCACCCAGCCCCACGAGGAACCCCAGAGCTCAGCCCTGCCCCAGGCAGCACTCACCAGCGAAGTCATGNTTGATGCAGGGGATGGGGGTCTGTACGACGCCCCAGAGCCTCCACCCAGAGCCCAGGTGGGGCTGGTGGGTGCTTTACCCCCCAGACTGGTTTTGGGGGTGCCTGTGGGTGCCACTGAGCTGTGCTCCATCGGCAGGACGCAGCCCAGCAGCATCAGGGCACCAAGGAGTGGGGGGCAGTGGGGGCAAATTCAGCCTGAGCCTGTCCGTCTGTCCGTCCGTCCCTCCAGCCCCAAGCCCCCACACGAGGCCGTGCTGAGCTGAGACTCCCCGTGGGGGCGCGTATCCGTGTCTCCATGCACGTGTGTGTCCGTGTCCCCAGCACCCACGCGTGTCTGTGCGCACCCCCAGGGTGAGCCCCCCCCTCCAGGGGGGTGCACCCCCAACCACCCACCTCTGTAGACCCACACGTGTGTCCAGGTGTGTGTGCCCACACTTGTGTCCCCCCCCCACGCACCCGGGGGGTGCTGGTGCGGCTCCACCACGTGGTGCTGTTGTCCCCAGGCAAAGGTCGGGGTGTCCCCAGCCCTGCCGCCTCCCCGTGCCCACGCCTGGCTATGGGGCGAGCGAGCGGGGCCGGGGCAGGCTGCTTTATTGGGGGGCAGCGATACCAGCCCCGAGATAAGCCTGTGGGGCCGTGCCAAGGACGGTGAAGCCACGTGCCAGCGCCAGGCGGCCTCACCCCTGCGCCCGAATCTGGGGGTTGGTGGCCATGACGGGTCCTGAGGCCCAAGTGTGGCTGCTGNCCAGTCTGCGGGGACAGACAGGGAGCCGTCGGCAGCCACAGCAAAGGCCGGGGGTTTGGGGGACCCCCTTGCCCGCACCCAGCCCCACGAGGAACCCCAGAGCTCAGCCCTGCCCCAGGCAGCACTCACCAGCGAAGTCATGGACCAGGTCCTTGATGAGATGCCCCACGATGGCATATGCCACCACCAGCACCAGGGTGGCTGCCATCACCAGGTAAAGGACGTAGCGGGGCAGGCGGATGCTGTCCAGGGCAGGGGGCTTGTAGTCCACGTACAGCACCCCGTCCTCCTCAGGGGGGAACTGCAGCAAGTGCCGCAGCCCCCAGGCCCCCCCGGTGCCGGGGAGCAGGCTGCCCCCCGCCAGGACCATCGCCGGCTCCCCCCGCGCCCCAGCCCAAAGCCACCCAAGCCTCTGCCGTGCCAGGAGCCACAGGGGAGAGGTGGCATCGGGGTCCCCGAGGCTCCTTGGTGCTGGCAGCTCACGGGGACAGCGGGGTCCCCATGCCCAGTGGTGGTGCCACTTTTTCTCTGTGCGATGAGGAGCTGCTCGCCCGCCGCCACTGAAGGACGGAGCATCCAGGGGAAGGAGCTTAGCGCTGGCTAATCCGGGCAAACCCGGCGGGCTCAGCCTGGGGGTGACCACTGGGCTCCGACACGGCTCAGGGTCCCCAAAATCTACCCCTCTGGCAGCACCCCAGGTTCCTCCATCACCCGGGGAGCAGGGAACCATCTGGGGAATCTCCAAAGGCCGGGGTGGGGAGGGACACCCCCAGAGCAAGCCCCGCTCCCTGGAGCTCTGTAAATCCCCCCACGGCCCCCGGGTGCCCCAGCAGATGGTGTCAAATCCCAGCAGCAGCGCCCTGGCCCAGAGGACACGGTGCCCTCCAAGCTGGGGGCGGCAGGAGGGGGGGGGACAGGCACCACAGCCCCACACCAGGGTGGGGGGGTCCCACAGGGCCCCCTTTGCCGTGCAGAGCCCAGCCACAGCCAGGTAGCCCCCAACGAGGGGCTGTCACCTTCCCACCTTTGTGTTGACCCTAGTGCCCAGCAGCCCCCAGAGGAGTGTGGGGTGTGGGCATCCCCCAAAATCAATGCCCTCTGCACCAGGGGGGAGCAGGATTTGGCCCAGACCACCAACAGCCTTGGAAAAGACCCCCAAACCCTCGCCACGGTGGGCTGGCTGGGGAGGGAGGATGGTGCCCGTGGGGTTCGGTGCCACATGAGGGCACAGTGCTGAGGCCACCCTCCACCCCAGTGCACCTCCCAGCTCTGCTGCACCCAGGTCGTTCCTGGCCAGATCCTGGCCACAAAAAAAAAATTTAAAAAAAAAAGCCAGTTTTGTTTCAATTTGGGCTTAAAATGCATTTGGGAGAGCAGAGGCAAACGCTGGCACAGAGACATTTAGAAAGAACCCTGTGTGGTCCCAGTGAGCCAGCTGGGGAAGCTCTGGAGAAGAGCAGGGAGCGAGGGTTGGAGCTGGGAGGATAAAACGGGGGGAGTCATGAGGGGCAGAGGCACCGGCAGCGCCTGGGGCCCCCGTGCCCGTTGGTCCCAGCACGGAGCTGGCAGCCACCTTACAGCACATCCCCCTGCCCTGCCCCACTGCCTGCAGGGGACAGAGAGGGGCACTGAGAGCACAGAGCTCTGGGTCCTGCCTGTTCTGGTGGGAACAGAGTGGGAGGGAGGAAGCCCCATAACAGCCACTGACTCTAAACCAGTGTGAAAACATCAGGTCTTTGTCCCCAGTGCTGAGGAATGGGGAATGGGGGCTCAGTGCCCCTTTATCCTCTGTGCCACATGCAAACAACTTCATCCTGCACCTGAGAACGTCCAACTTCTGGTACGAACATACAGGTGACCAAAACTGGTCATGGCCCCAGTAAAAAACCTTCCACAGAGTCCTGAACTGGGCCAGGCTGGGCTCCCCCCCAAGCCATATCCCTGGGCACCAGCGCCCTGAGGACCCAAAGCAGCGGCTTTGGGGAGCAAGAGGATTGAGACCCTGGCCCAGGAGAAGAGCCCTATCAGCAGGACCCCCCACGGCAGCACAACAGGGGCTCCTGGGGCACCCCCTGGGCAATGTCTGCCACCTCCCCAGGGCTGTGAGGAGAGGGGTTCCACCCCACCACCATCAGGAACCCCGCCCTGTGCTCTCTCTCCCCACTTTTACAGTTGGACTCCAGGATCTTCACAATCAGCGGGGCCCGGCTCTGCGGCACTGGGTGCACCCCACATCCAGGCAAGGCCTAAATAACAGCCTGACTCACACAGAAGCTCCCCCCCCTCAGGAGCACTTTATTCCCTGCCAGCCTCCCCCCAGTGCCCACACTGGGCTGCCGGGGGGGGCTGGTTGCTGGGTGAGGGCAGCAGACACCAGGCCTGGTTAAACACAGGGGAAAGTCTGGGCAGGCTCTGCCTCTCCCTGCGAGCCCGACCGGCAGCGCCGTGCCCCGCAGAAACAAAAACCAGGGCCAAATCTTCCAAAACTTCACCACGAAACCACCCCCATCCCGGGGCAAAGGCTGCCACGAGCGCAGCCCTGGCCTGTCCCGACAGGAGCGGCCAAACCCACGGCAGCGTCTCCACCGGAGGCGAGGAGGGACGCGGCTCAGCACCAGCACCAAGGGCTAGTGTTGAGGCACCAGTACCCCTCCAGCCGGTGCCCAAAGGCGGCCCCGGCCCCCCCAGCAAAGCTCGGGTGAGGGAAACGGGGTGTTTCACACCGAGGTGCTGCGGTAGCGCGAGCCCCGAGCAGCCCCGGGCGCCTGCGACAGGCCCCGGCCTGCAGAGCGGAGCCCACCTGGGTGCGAGCCGCGAGCCAGGCTGCGGGCAGAGGGTGCCGGCTCTGGCAGGGGAAAAAAGGGGGAGAAGCAGGAAAATGGGGGGTGGCGGCGGGGAGGGGGGAGCATGTAGCAGCTCAGCCTGGAGTTGGAGGGAGAAGGTGACTGTAATTGTGCCAGAGAGCAAATCCAGTTCCTCCTCCTCCACCGCTGCCACGGCACGGCCCTGTGGTGGTGGAGGCAGCCATGAAAGTGGGTGGGAGGCAGCGCACCCTGTCCCCCCCCGACACCCCCAGCTCCCCCAGGCAGGGCTCAGGCTGAGGCCTGCAGCTTGCAGAGCCCATCGGCGTACTGGAACTGGGTGCCATTCTCATACTGGTACATGTCCAGCGCCACCTCGCAGCTCTCCCGGACCACCCGCTCCTGGTCACGGGCGAAGGCGCGCAGGGTCTCCAGGCAGGAGGGGCGGGCGATGGAGCCCAGGGCCTCGGCACACTCGTGGCGCACCATGGGGCTCTCGCTGCCGTCCCGCAGGGTGGCCGTCAGCTGAGGGACACAGGCCTCGTCCTGCAGCTGGCCCAGCACGTAGCCGATCTCGTGGCGGAAGAGGGCACTGCCAGAGCGCAGTCCTGCCGGGAGGAGAGCAGAGTCACCCACCGAGGCCACCAGAGTGTCCTGGGGACACCTGGCAGAGCCCCGCACCCAAGAGCCGAGGGGAAGCCATGGGACAGGCTGGCCTAGGGGTGACAGCCAGCGGTCACCATCCCAGACCCACGGGGGCTTTTGGGAAAGGGGATAAAACACCTACAAATACCCCCAGGGTCTGGGGGTGCTGGGGGACAAGGGGCTGAACATGAGCCAGCAGTGTGCCCAGGTGGCCAAGAAGGCCAAGGGCATCCTGGCTTGGATCAGAACTAGTGTGACCAGCAGCAGGAGGGAGGGGATTGTCCTCCTGTGCTCAGCACTGGGGAGGCCACCCCTTGAGTCTGGTGTCCAGTTCTGGGCACCTCAGCACAAGAGAGATCTGGAGGGGCTGGAGCGAGGGCAGAGGAGGGACACGGAGCTGGGGAAGGGCCTGGAGAATGAATCTTGTGAGGAGGCATTGAGGGAGCTGGAGTGTTGAGTGTGAGGAAGAGGAGGCTGAGGGGAGACCTCATCCCTGTCTCCAACTGCTTGAAAGGCCATTGGAGAGAGGTTGGTGCTGGTCTCTTCTCCCGGGCAATGAGCGCTAGAAGGAGAGGGACTGGCTTCAAGCTGCAGCAGGGTAGGGTTAGGCTGGCCATGAGGCAAGAATTCTTCCCAGCAAGAGTGGTCAGAGCCTGGACTGGGCTGCCCAGGGAGGGGGTGGAGTCCCCATCCCTGACTGTGTTTGAGAGTGGATGAGCTGTGGTGTTGGGGGATCTGGTGTAGGGGAGACCTTTGTAGAGTGGGGCTGATGGTGGGACTGGATGGTCCCAGGGGCCTCTTCCAACCTCAATGATTCTGTGATTCTAGGGGAAGGGCTGTCCCACACCGCTCCCTCACCCCGCAGAGCTGTACCCACAGCCCTCTCGTGATGGCAGCACCCACCCTCCCTGCAGAGCCACTGGCACTGTCCCCAGGAGCCTGCGCTGCCCATGGGCCCTGCCCCACCAGCATGAGGTGCCTGGGCAGGCTGGCAGCACAGGCACAGCCTCCAGCCCTCTCGTGCTGCGGGGCGCTTCAAACAGCCACAGCAGGAGCTCACAGATCCCCATACACCTCCTCTCACAGTGCCCTCAGCTCGTCCCAGACAGCCAGGGAGCCCTGTCCACATCTCTCAGAGTGGGTCCAAGCAGTTCCTGGGCTGTGATCTACTCCTTCCCTCCTCAGGAATCGTTTACTCCCCATCCCACAGCCATTCCCAAACCCCAGGATGAGGTTGGCAGCCTCTGACTTTCCAGGACAGGATAAGAGGACCCCGACACCCCAGGGCCGGGTCCCACCAGGTCAGACTGGTTGGTTTCAAGCCAACATTACAGACTGTGCCTTCTCCCACCCAGACCCACAGAGAAAGGGGGGGCCCAGAGGGTGGCGAGAGGGCTGTGAAGCCCTGAAGAGCACTGAGCACCCTGCAACGTGGCTTTTGCAAGCAGGCGGGGGGGAAACAGCTCTAGAAACAAAGGCATGAAGGGCCCAAGTCGAGCCCTGCAGGTCTGGAAGCCCTGGATTTGGGGAGGACTCATCCCAGATTAACCCCTGCAGCCGGCAGGCAGCGTCACCCAGGCCCTTACCGTCCGCCAGCGCCAGCACAGCGGCCTGGCCCCCCAGGTTTCGCAGGGCGAACATGGCGCGGTAGCGGTCAAACAGGGAACGCGACTCATCCAGGAGGGTTTCGCGCAGTTTGGTGACATCCGTCTCCTCAGCAGGGGGAGCGGGGTCCACGGAGAGGTAGGGGCTGCCTCCTGGCTCCTGGTTGTTCTCCTGCAGCCACTCCAGCCTCCTCACCGCCAGCTGACACGTCTCTGCCACCTGCAGGGACGGGGACACGGCCCTGGCTGCAGGACGGCGCTGTACAGCACTGGGAGGGCTTCCTGACAGCAGCCAGACACCAGCACGCAGTGGGATGCCACTCATGTTGGCCCAGGGGCTGCTCAGGAGAGACCTGCCACCCGCTCCCGGACCAGCAGCACCACATCCCAGAGGGAACCACCCCTTCACGAGCCTCACCTCAACCACAGGATCCTCAGAATAGCGTTTCAGGATATCCAGCACATTCGGGTTCCCAATAGCACCCAGGGCTTCACCTGAAAGAAGGAAGGAGGTGTCAGGATGGTGCCAAAGCGTCTGCCTGAGGAGGACCCTGCTGTGTCCTCCAGCAGAGCCTCGCCCCACGCTGGAGTGGGGACACAGGCCCGACTGAGCAATCCTAAGTGCCACAAGCAGGTAATTAAACACGGCAGGAGCCAGCAGGAAGGGGAACGCTCGGCCAACCCGTCCAGCCAGGGGAGGCGGTTACGTGCCTCGGGTGTTTCCAACCCACAGCACCCGAGCTGGATCAGAGCACCAGGGGCTGTTGGGCGCGGGGGGAAGCACACACAAGTCCCACTACGCGGGGCAGCCCCTTCCCCCGCAGCCCCAGGCGCTGCCATCGCACCTGCCTCGTGCCGAACCATGGGTTCCTGGCTGGTGTCCTCCAGCACCTGGATGAGCACAGGGATGGCCGCCTCGTCCTGCATCTGCCCCAGGCAGTAGGCCAGCTCGTGCTTCAGCAGGGCAGAGCTGTCCCCGAAGGCCCGGCCGATCCATTCCACGGCCGCCTGGCCGCCCAGGTTGCGCAGGGTGAAGAGGGCCCGGAACCGCGCAGGCAGGGGCTGGCCCGCGTCCACCAGCGTCCGCCCGATGGCCGCCACCTCCTCCGCTGTCACCATGGCGCTGGGGTAGTCTTCGGGAAGACTCCCTCCGGTCACACTCCTACGGAGGGGGAAAGGGGTCAGGAGGGCGCAGCCTCTACCGCCAGCGGGTCCCTCACCCCGGGGCAGGGCGCCGGAGAGGGTCGCGGCCAGGCCCGGAGCTACCGCGGGAGTGAAGGGGGTGCCCTGGCCGGGCAGAACAGGCCCACGGGAAGCGCCGGACCCCGACTCGACCTGATCCCCAGACCGACACAGACCCCGGACCGACCCGGGCGCAGCCGCCCAGCCCCCCTCAGCCGGAGCCGGAGCCGCACTCACTGCACGCCGCCATGCTGCTGCTCACGTGACCGTCCCGGCGGCTCCCACCACTGCACTTCCGGGTAGGGGAGGGTGGAGCCTCCCTGAGCTCGTCCATGTTGGGGGGGGCGGTGCTCCCCCTCTCTTCTCCCGCCGAGTGGGAGCGGCGGCGCATGCGCGGCGGAGCTGCCCCCATGGCCGTCAGGGGCCCATGGCCGCCTCTCTGCCCGGAGCGGCTCCACAGCCCACCCGGCGTTGGAGGCCGGTGGTTCTGGAAGCCCCAGGCAGCCACGGGGAGCCCCTTCCCTCGGGAGTTTCACAGGCGACGAGCACGGCCCTGCTGGGGATAGCCCGCGGCCTTTGGGGCCGTGGGAGCTGGCCGGCGGGGTGCCACCTCCATCCTCCCCACCAGGGCTCCTCCAGCCACCCGGCCTGGAGACTCCGGCCTGTGGGAATGGTGGGACATGCCTGTGGCATCCCCCTGCCTGCTGCTGGTGGAGGAGCCTCTGCCCTGGTGTGGCGCAGGCAGCACGGCACTGGGCTCCGGGCAGCGGCGGGGCAATATGGTCTCCCTGGTGGCAGGGTGGGCAGAGCTGCGGGCTCGCTGCCAGCCCTGACTGTTTCAGAGTGGATGAGCTGTGGTGCTGGGGGATCTGGTGTAGGGGAGACCTTTGTAGAGTGGGGCTGATGGTTGGACTGGACGATCCCCAGGGTCTCTTCCAGCCTGAACGGTTCTGTGACTCTTGCTCATGCTGCAGCAGGGGTGGGAGTGAGGTGCCAGCAGAAAGAGCTGGCTGGTGGGACAGGGGGGAGCTGAGCAGTGGGACCCTCAGAGCAAACCCCTCTGGAGGGGGGTGAGGGGGGAAGCCGGGCTGTGGGGCTCGGCCCGCTCCCCCGAGGGCAGCACGCGCTGCCCTGCGCTGTACAGGAGTTTGCAGATGCAACTGGCACCAGGCTGGTGCCGACCCCTGGCCAGTCACTGCCCTGCCTCCTCCTTCCCTTCCCCTCCCAGCAAGTTTCCTACCTTCAAAAGGATTCTGCCTTCTTATTTCAGGCCTTCCTGCTGGTTTTGGCCTGACAGAGGGGTCTCAGGAGAGCGGGCCCTGGGCAGCCCTCCCCCAGCCCTGATCCCCGCTTCACTCATGCCGCACACGACACACCACCAGACAGCTCGAATCCTGGAGGAGAGCAAGGGCACAAAATACATTCCACTGCCCCAGAGCACCACGGCAAAACCAGCCCAAGCACCACACAGCTGCCCCCTTCCCTGCCCCGGGGAACGGCCAGTAGCCTTCAGCCACAGGCTACAGAGTCCAGTCCTTTGCCCAACAGCCCGGAGCCACCGGGCCAATATTTGCTGGAGTCCGTGAGTGGGACGTGCAGGGTCGGTTCTCCCCGTCAGCCCTCCCCGCAGCTTTCGAAGTACTGGCACATCAGCTCCCGCACTTGCTCGGCCTGGCCGTCCTCCATGGCGGCGGGTGCGGGCTGGCAGGGCTTGGGCAGCTCGGTGGGCTCGGTGCCCTCCAGCCACTCCTGGTTGAAGGGGTTGTCGTGGGCTTCGCAGATGTTGTGCAGGATGCAGCAGGCCAGGACGAGGGTGGGCAGCAGCTCCAGGCTGCAGTCGTCGCACTTGAGGAGGATCTGCCAGCGGGCCTTCAGGCGCAGGAAGGCGTTCTCGATCACGCTGTGCGCCCGCTTCAGGCGGTAGTTGAAGCGCAGCTGCCGCTGGGTGAGGTTCTCCTCCTCCTGGTAGGGCTTGAGGATCCAGTCTTGCAAGGGGTAGGTGGCATCACCCAGCAGCACGTACTTCTGCGCCTTCCCCATGAAGTTCTTGGGAGGGTTGGGGCACAGCCGGCCCTCCTTGGCCAGCACCCAGAGGCTGGAGCTCTCCAGCACCGCGCTGTTCTCCATGCTGCCGGGGAAGGCGGTGGAGACATCCCAGAACTGGCCCAGCCCATCCACGGTGGCCTGGGTGAGGATGGAGTGCCAGCCCTGGCCGTTGCAGTAGTCGGCGCTGAGGCGCAGGGGCGGGTGGATGGGGAGGTGCAGGCTGTCCAGGGCACCGATGCAGTGCGGGAAGCCCCAGCGGGCGCAGAAGATGCGGGCCATGTTCTCCAGCTCCCTCTCGTTGGGCAAGCGGAGGTAGAGGGGCTTCAGCAACAGGACGATGGCGTAACTCACCTCTCGGACGCACGTCTGCACCGTGGAGGGCCCCACGCCGAAGAGCGGGCTGAGAGTCTGGTACTCCACGTTGGTGGCCAAGTGCCACAGGGCCACGGCCACCCTCTTCTCCAGGGGCAGGGTGGGGTGGAAGTGGGCGTTGTGCGGAGCCAGCCCGGGCCGCAGCTGGTTGCAGACATAGAAGAAGGTCTCCTTGGACATTCGAAACTTCTCCAGCCAGTCCTGGGGCCCAAACTCCTTCAGGACCACCCGCTCCCACCAGTCGGCGCCCCTGATGCTGGGCCAGGCTCGTGGGTAGAAGTAGCAGCTGGTTCTCCTCCGGCGGGCGATCAGGAGCTGCAGCACGGCAGGGAGACAAGGGGGAGGTGAGACAGCACTTCCCTGGCCCCCCAACCCAGTGCTGCGCTGGGAGACTCCCCCTCCCCAGAGCTCCTCCAGCTCCAGGGACCTGCTCGGGGCAGGGGGGATGCCCGGTGCCATGTGGCCAGCGGTCCCCAGCCCACCGCAAACCCACCCGGCAGGAGGTGCAGCAGACAAGGAGCCTTCTGGAAAAGTCCCCTTTTTGGGGTGTCCACTTACTCCAGGGTTTCATCTTTTAACGATTATTCCTTGCTTTCCTACAACCAGCCCGGTTACCGCTGGGCGCGGGGGGATTTGGAAGGGGGTGTGAGCCCCTGCGCCCCCTCCCCGGGCATTGATTTTCTCCCATTAAAGTCTAAAAAAAACATCTTTAAACTGAAAAGTGGCTTTTTTCACCTCCCTCAGTAACTGTGTCCTCCCTGCCACGCGTCCCCAGGCCCTTTGTGTCCCCCACCTTTGATGCCACCCCTCCTTCATGTCCCCTGCATCCCCTCTCCTTTGGGCCTGGCTTCACATCCCGGGTCCTTCCCGTCCCTCTCTCCCCTGTGTTCCCATCTGTGGTCACCTCTGTCCCCCACATGTCCTTTTGTTCCACATCTTTCCCGTCCCTGTGTTTCATGTCCCACGTGTCCACCCTTCTTTGTCCCTCCAGTATCNCCCCGTGATCCATGTGCCCCCCACATCCCTCGTGACCTCACCCTTTGTGTCCCCGTGACTCGGGTCCTCCTTGTGCCCTCTGTGACCCCCTGCACCCCCATCCTTCCCACCCCTGACCCTTGTGTCCCGGATTGT
>VZTM01007540.1:16792-40904 GCA_013400555.1 Jacana jacana
AGCCGAGCCGAGCCGAGCCGGGCCGGGCTGGGCTGTGCTGTGCTGTGCTGTGCCGGCCGGGCAGGTAGGGCGGGTGGCGGACCCTTCCGGTGGGAAGGCTCGGAACCTGTCTGGGAGGGGGGGTACTGCTAGGAGGACCCCGGGCCGAGTCCGGGCGCTGAGGGGTGTTGGCCTGTGGGCCCGCCCCGCGCCCGGAGCCGTGGGCGGTTGGCGAGGGGTACCGGGCCGGTATGGCTGCGTTGCCTTGGGAGGGCCTTTGCTTTTTTTCATGGTGCGGTGCCAGTCCTGATGGAATGGGGCCTTATTCCTGCTGGGTGACTGGGCGTCCCCGTGCCGGGCTGGTCGCTGTGTCAGGCCGCCCCTCGGGGCCGTGCAACGGCCGCTGCCACCGCAGCCCTTGGGCTCGGTCTTGATGCTCTGGCAGCGGACGGGGGTGTTCACGGTGGCTGTGTCTCTGGACCCCGAGGGCTGTCTGGCCTAGCCAGAGGCTTGGCCACAGAGCCTGTATTTGGCCAGCGCACCCTGGCCCCTTCTGGGAAGGCGTGATGAGAGCCAGAGGCCAGTTCAGCTTCACCGGTTCTTGGTTTCCTGATCAAACCGATACGGCAAAGGGCGACAGGGGTTTCTGTGCCGCGGTCTCGGGCAGTGGGGAGAACTGCCGAGCAGCAACGGGAACTTTTATCCGAAGTCGCTTGTTAATGCTTAGCACAAGTTGGTGATGTGCCATTGTCCATCCACGGGCCTTTGGGGGCCTGAGGGAGCTGAATATGTCACCGGCTCTTTCATCAGGGTGGTTTGTTAACGCTTTGTGCCCGTTCTGCACACGGGGGTAGTGCACACCTTCAGCAAGTTACAGGCTCTCGAGGTCCCAAAAATCCAGAGGGTGTGATGAGGGAGGACGTGTCTGGAGTCATTACAGCTCGGTGGGGTGTGAGGCGTGGTGGAGTCGGCTGTGGAAGCTGTTGCAGGCTTCACTGCGTGCATGACTTTTTGTCTGGATTTGTAGCTCTCTGGAAGGTATTGTGTTTGTTTTCTTGTGAAGTGCCGGTTCTTACCGAGTTACCCCGGTTGGTGATGCTAGCCCAGCCTTTCATGCCAAAGGCTCCTCACAGAGCATCATCCCTGCTGGCAGCTTCTCGTGTTAGAGACTGAGTTTTAAAATTCTGTTATTATTTTTAATACAGGAGCAGATTTTTTGGGGGCTCTTGACTGAAGCTGCTGCATTTTCTGAGTTCTGTGACTCTTGTGGGTTGACAAGGGACGACGCTGAACCTTCAGTAGCTGAAATGCTCAGATGAGATCTGCCAAGAACTTCTTTGGGGTGAGGGTGGGGAGAGCCTGGCCCAGGCTGCCCCGAGAAGCTGTGGCTGCCCCATCCCTGGAGGGGCTCAAGGCCAGGTTGGAGGGGGCTTGGAGCAACCTGGTGTGGTGGGAGGTGTCCCTGCCCAGGGCAGGGGGTGGCACTGGGTGGGCTTTGAGGTCCTTTCCCACCCAAACCAGTCTGTGATCCTATGAATCTACATTTGATTAGTTTGACTTTGGGGACAAACTCCCTGTATGTTAAAACTTTAGTGTGATTCTATGGTGAAGCAGACTTAAATCACCTGGCCTTTTCGGTAGAGCTCGATGCACAAGGGTGCTGGTGAATTTTTAGTCTTGGCT
This sequence comes from Jacana jacana, assembly GCA_013400555.1. Classification (NCBI taxonomy): domain Eukaryota; kingdom Metazoa; phylum Chordata; class Aves; order Charadriiformes; family Jacanidae; genus Jacana; species Jacana jacana. The sequence goes on from VZTM01007540.1 coordinate 18,455, forward strand.
TTTAGTGCACTGACTCCTGCTAAGGCTTCTGATCGAGTGGGTCTTTTATCTAGAGCTGGTGCTTTTACCTTCTTGTACTCTGTTTGGAGATGGAACATAGCTGGACAACCTTATAATGCAGATTTTTATACTACTTTTTTGAAGGGCCACTGAATGTTATTGAAGTTAGTAGCTCTATGAAAAATTGTTGTGCTTAGAGCATGTAAACGTCTCAACAGACCAACAAAAGCCCAGCAGGTTCTATAAAACATCACAAAAGGCACACACTAGCCTTCCTCTTGGGCTGCCCTCTACATTAAGTCCACTTTGAGTCTAGAATACCTAACATGGGAAACCTCCACCCCATAAAGGCCCTGTGTCCCTGACATCCAAACGCTTCACCCATCCCCTCTTCCTTCTTTGTGCTATGCAGAATAATTAAATAAATGAGTAAATGTAATCACCAAACGAGTGCCATCAGATGTTGGGTGATGACCAGGTGAAAGATTCCGTCCACTCACTTCTCTGCCATGTGTATTTCTGTGGGGAAAACTGCCATCGGGTGACAATGGAAACAGAAGCTCTTGCTGCAGCTTGTCCCCTGCTTCCTCGGCCGGTGGCTCTGGTAGCTCCTCTCTCTGTGGGAGAGGGAGGCTCGGTGGGGAGGTGGAACTGAGAAATCTCCTGGTCTCTGGTTGCTCCCTCCACTTGTGAGTTGGGAAGGGCAGCAGCATCCAGGCACATCTGTTCACGGACCGAGAGCAAACCCCAAAGCCGAACATGGTGAGGTTAATGCAGATCCCCTCTTTGTCAAGTAGGAGCTTGAGGGGATTGTACCCAGCTCCTTCCCCAGCAGGTCCTCCAGCGCCTGTGGGAAGGGGTAGTGCCTCTCTCTGCCCAGCACCAAGGGGCAGGAGTCTATTTCGTATCCGCAGGAGCGGTGGAGCACATGGGAGTAGCAGAACTTGTTCAGCCCTCGGTGTCTCTTCAGCACGATGTGCTGGGGCTGAGCCTGATCTTCAGCTCAGCCTCAGAGCTTTGACAGCGCCGCTGTAACTGCCAAAAGGAAGAGGTGCTCCAACACTCTTTAACCCAAGTACCCTCTGCTGTCATTGCAGCTGTAAAACCAGAGTGTGTTTTTCTGCTGCCTCTTACGTGTGTTGCTTTCATGACAGATGAACCTGTTATGAGACTTTGTTAATGAGACGCAGAGATTGCCTTGTGACCCACAGGCAAGAGATGGCACGGAGGTGCCCCCTCACTGAGCGTGTTATGTGTTCACGCTCTGTGTTTCCCAGCATATGTCCTCCTGCACTGCTCAAGACTTTGTACTGTATTTAAAATTCCCTGGAGCAGGCGTGGCCCTCTTATTTATGGAGCAGCACGGTGAAAGATAAAACAATCGCTACCTGGGGCCAATAAAAAGGGTTTTAATGGTGGTGATTTTCTAAGTGATCTCCTGCTAAGTCTGTCATGTCTGCTTAGATAAACCCTGTGCTCCTAGCAGACTGCAGTGGGATGTATACTGCATGAAAACGTCATCCCTGAAGGTGAAGTAACAAACCTGCATTTCTTCTGAATTATTGGAAGCTGGCTGGAAACCCCTCACCTCGGGGGGCTGACCCCACAGCCTGGTCTCTGTAACTGTCACGCTTGTATTTGGCTCCCGAGTTGAGCACCTCCTTGTCTCTTGAGTACAGTCTGACAGACCTGACTGCTGGCTTCCCTTCTTTTCTTCCAGCTGTGGAGAGAAGGTGGATTTAGGAAAAAATGCTTGTGCTGAAAGCAGTGGTGATTATCTGAGCATCGTCCGTGTCACGGAGGCAGCAGCAGCAGCAGTGTTCTTGGTAGAATGCCTGGAGTGTTCCCCTCAGATAAGGGCTTGCATCTGAGAACTGTTTTGTGTGTGAAAATCCTGCTGAAAAACTTTAGGTCTTGCGATGGTGACTGAGGAGATTAGTGGAGGGAGGTGTTTATTTTTAGTAAAGGCTCTTCCAAAGACAGATTTTCCCATTTCCTGGAGGTGTTACAACCCTCAGTTTCCTGTAGTGCCTTAAAGTCCACATGTCGTGATGAATCCTCCATTCTTGGCTCACCCAGGCTTCCTGCAGCAGGCTGTGACCCGAGTGTCCCAAATTAGCACTGCTGCCCTGTGGTTTGCTCCAGAATTCCCCTCTCATCCTGGTAGGACTGTGCATTGCTTTGGGAAGGGTGGACACACAGCCTTAAATTAACTTCGGGAGCGGACTTGAAGGGCAGTGAGAGGTCTCGTGGCTCCTCCGTGAGCGCTGGTGGAGGTGCAGTGAGGTGCAGTGAGTTACACACTTGTCACCTCCCGTCTGAATGACGGGCTGGGCCCTTACCTGTGAGGAAGGGGCGATGTTTTCTGGTGCCAGTGGCAGAAGGAGGCACGGATAGCTGTGTGTGCTGCTTGTCTCCTGAGCTCAGTGTGGAGCTGCAGCATCTGTTCGGAAGCGGGAGGCTGGGTGCAGGCAGGGGATGAAAACAAGGTCTTGGCTGTGCCTTTGAGCCACTTGGCCCTTCATGTCAACCTTGAATTCAGTTTGTGCGGGTGGTTGGTCACCTAAAAGTGGCATTTTTGGCATAGGAGCATTCTAGAGCGATGGTAGCGAGTGTGTCAAGGGGTTTCTGAGCTCCCTGGGCAGGAGGGTGCTTTGGAAAGGGAGAAATAATCTGGTTGTGTAGTGATAGGATGAGGGGTAATGGCTTTAAACTGAAAGAGGGGAGATTTAGATTAGATACCAGAAAAGTTCTTTGGTGTGAGGGTGGGGAGAGCCTGGCCCAGGTTGCCCTGAGAAGCTGTGGCTGCCCCATCCCTGGAGGGGTTCAAGGCCAGGTTGGGGGGGGCTTGGAGCAGCCTGGGCTGGTGGGAGGTGTCCCTGCCCAGGGCAGGGGGGCTGGAACTTGATGATGTCCCTTCCAACTCCAGCTGTTTTATGACTCTATGAGAGAACATGTATTTTTGCAGGGCTCTCAGTGAAGAGCAGTTGCCTACAGTTGTGCTCTGGAACCCACTGATGCAGTGTGGTGCTCTTGCAGTAATGCAGCACCCTGATTTATTGGCTGAGTATCGGGTCTCTGCGCAGCCGTCAGTGCGGCTTACGGCTGGAGCTCTTGTCTGTCACTGTCACTGAGGTGATGCTGTCATCGCTGCCAGCGCTCCCGGGGCAGTATCTCGTGGGGAGCAGTCTCCTTTCACACGTGCAAGGCAGCATAATTCATAGTTTGATTCGTAATTAGGCTTTACCTGCTTCCATTGGACGGGGTTATGGTTGATTTGATAAATGCTCATCTCACTAACACCTTAAATCGCTGGATAAGAATTCAGGTACTTGTAGCTTTAAAAAGTAAATCCGTGTAAACTCCGTTTCTCTGGGTGAAACGTGGTGAGCTCTACTGCAGGCTGGTCAAACACAGAGCATCTTGCTCTTGGCGATGTCTGCTGGGGAGCTGGGGAGCTGGCTGAGGGGTTGGGGGTGCGTTTGGAATAGGCTTGACTATCACACAGCAAAGATGCTAGGGTTTAGTTTTCCTTTTGGCCTTACAGCTGCTTCATAATTCTGGGAGATCGAGGAATCCATAGCTGGAGATGCTGTTACAGTGCTTCAGGCAGGGGTGAGCAGAGACCCCTCTTTGGAGCCAAGCTAGGGGGTTTTGTCCCCTCGGTGAGCCGGACAGACACAGGGCATGGCACTGGCGCAAAGGAGGTGCAGGGCTCTCCAGCTGCCGTGGGGATAGGGACTACCTCTGCTATTGCCAGCTGTGATCCTGAACATGATCATTTGCAGGCGGTGCCTAGTACTGGGTTTCAGGTAAATCGGTGGAAGATGCAGACTGGCTTTGGGGAAGCAGGATGCCTGGGCTTGGCTTCACATCCTGCTGTTTGCTTACCCCTTTCATTACGGGGCTCTTCTGGAGAGCTTGTAAATATTCAGCATGTGCATAATGGCAGGTTTTTACCTCACAGCCAGGCTCAGAGAAGGCAGAAGTGGAGGGTTTTGGAGAATTTGCTAACTCTAAATCTGTCTGTGGGGAGCGGGTGGGTTTTCCATTGCCCTGAAGGAGTGAGAAAGGCTTTGCCATAAGGACTGGGAGTTTGTGGACTCAACGTTCTCTTTTAGTTGAAGTGAAAGGTCTGAAGGAGCCCTGGGTCTTACATAATCTTTCTGGGTGCTGTTTTGTTGCTGAGTTTATGCTGGGAAAAGAAAGGTGGGGTTTGGTGGGTTTTTCTGATTCCTAAGGAAGAATTTGTGTTCAGACTGACTTTTTCTTTATGCACCTGATGTCCTGTCCTTGAATTGGCTGGATGTTATCACAGTTGACATTGCTTTCAGAACAATACTTCTAGGCAGAACACTGAACAAGTGTGTTTTGTTCTTTTTATTGACCCAACCCCAATCTGTTCAAACACTTCACTGGTTTCTCTCGGTATGGGTCTGGCTGCAACCAGCCAGCGTGCAGAACGCCAGGGCTGGCAGGGAAACGGATGCAGTTATTTTGCAAAACTGTTTTTCCATCACTTGGGAGGGAGCCCATACCTATTTGGGATTTTTAGCAGGTATTGAAAAGGGGGTGACAAGCGTGGGCTGTGTTGGCTCTGTGGATTCAAGACGTGAATCTACCTGTGCAGAGCAAGAACTGGACAGTCCCTGGCCCTTTTTTGTGCCAGAAATTGTTTGTGCCCTTAAAACTGGAAGGTAACTGGGTGGGTAAGCTTTAAACTGTGCTGTTGAAAGTGAGAGACTGGGGAGAGGCAAGAGAACTGCTAAATGTGAAAACCAAATATATTTCCAGTTCTAGATGGGGCCAAAGGGGACAGAGGATGTCTAGATAATTCAAATACAATTAATATTATGTTGATGCTTTATTTTGAAGCTTCTGAGGCCTGTAAGAGGTTTTTGGGGGCTTATTGCTGTCTCTTTGGCTGTTTGCTCTGTGTGCTGTATTTCTGGATACAGCACACAATGTATTTTCCCTATTTTTGGATGAGGAACTGGCTGGGTGGTCACAGCCAGAGGGAGGTGCTCAATGGCCTGAGGCTCAGATGGGGAGCAGTGACAAGTGGTGCCCTCAGGGGTCCGTGCTGGGACCAGTGCTGTTCAACGTTTTTATCAAGGGTATAGACAGAGGGTTTGAGTCCACAGTCAGCACATTTGCAGGTGACACCAAGCTGTGTGGTGTTTTCAATACACCAGAGGGATGGGATGCCACCTAGGGGGACCTGAACAGGCTGGAGAGGTGGGCCCAGGTGAACCTCATGAAGTACAATGAGAGCAAGTGCAGGGTTCTGCACCTGGGCTGGAGCAACCCTCACTCCCAGTACAGACCAGGGGATGAGGTGTTAGAAAGCAGCCCTGAGGAAAGGGACTTGGGGTGCTGATGGAGGAGAAGCTGCCCATGAGCAGGCAGTGGGCACTTGCAGCCCAGAAGGACAATCCCATCCTGGGCTGCATCAAAAGGTGCATTGCCAGCAGATCCAGAGAGGGGATTCTGCCACTTTGCTCCAGAGGAGGCCATGAAAATGGATCAGGGGGTTGGAGCACCTTTGCTCTGAGGACAGGCTGAGGGAGCTGGGGTTGTTCAGCCTGGAGAAGAGGAGGCTCTGGGGAGACCTAAGAGCAGCTTTCCAGTCCCTGAAGGGGATATGGGAAGGCTGGGGAGGGTCTGTTTCCAAAGGCCTGCAGGGACAGGACAAGGGGCAATGGCTTCAAGCTGGAGAAGAGCAGGTTTAGACTGGAGATTAGGAATGGGCTCTTCACTCTGAGGGTGGTGGAGCACTGGGACAGGNCTGAACATGATCATTTGCAGGCGGTGCCTAGTACTGGGTTTCAGGTAAATCGGTGGAAGATGCAGACTGGCTTTGGGGAAGCAGGATGCCTGGGCTTGGCTTCACATCCTGCTGTTTGCTTACCCCTTTCATTACGGGGCTCTTCTGGAGAGCTTGTAAATATTCAGCATGTGCATAATGGCAGGTTTTTACCTCACAGCCAGGCCCAAAGAGAAGGCAGAAGTGGAGGGGTTTGGAGAATTTGCTAACTCTAAATCTGTCTGTGGGGAGCGGGTGGGTTTTCCATTGCCCTGAAGGAGTGAGAAAGGCTTTGCCATAAGGACTGGGAGTTTGTGGACTCAACGTTCTCTTTTAGTTGAAGTGAAAGGTCTGAAGGAGCCCTGGGTCTTACATAATCTTTCTGGGTGCTGTTTTGTTGCTGAGTTTATGCTGGGAAAAGAAAGGTGGGGTTTGGTGGGTTTTTCTGATTCCTAAGGAAGAATTTGTGTTCAGACTGACTTTTTCTTTATGCACCTGATGTCCTGTCCTTGAATTGGCTGGATGTTATCACAGTTGACATTGCTTTCAGAACAATACTTCTGGGCAGAACACTGAACAAGTGTGTTTTGTTCTTTTTATTGACCCAACCCCAATCTGTTCAAACACTTCACTGGTTTCTCTCGGTATGGGTCTGGCTGCAACCAGCCAGCGTGCAGAACGCCAGGGCTGGCAGGGAAACGGATGCAGTTATTTTGCAAAACTGTTTTTCCATCACTTGGGAGGGAGCCCATACCTATTTGGGATTTTTAGCAGGTGTTGAAAAGGGGGTGACACGCGTGGGCCGTGTTGGCTCTGTGGATTCAAGATGTGAATCTACCTGAGCAGAGCAAGAACTGGACAGTCCTTGGCCCTTTTTTGTGCCAGAAATTGTTTGTGCCCTTAAAACTGGAAGGTAACTGGGTGGGTAAGCTTTAAACTGTGCTGTTGAAAGTGAGAGACTGGGGAGAGGCAAGAGAACTGCTAAATGTGAAAACCAAATATATTTCCAGTTCTAGATGGGGCCAAAGGGGACAGAGGATGTCTAGATAATTCAAATACAATTAATATTATGTTGATGCTTTATTTTGAAGCTTCTGAGGCCTGTAAGAGGTTTTTGGGGGCTTATTGCTGTCTCTTTGGCTGTTTGCTCTGTGTGCTGTATTTCTGGATACAGCACACAATGTATTTTCCCTATTTTTGGATGAGGAACTGGCTGGGTGGTCACAGCCAGAGGGAGGTGCTCAATGGCCTGAGGCTCAGATGGGGAGCAGTGACAAGTGGTGCCCTCAGGGGTCCGTGCTGGGACCAGTGCTGTTCAACGTTTTTATCAAGGATATAGACAGAGGGTTTGAGTCCACAGTCAGCACATTTGCAGGTGACACCAAGCTGTGTGGTGTTTTCAATACACCAGAGGGATGGGATGCCACCTAGGGGGACCTGAACAGGCTGGAGAGGTGGGCCCAGGTGAACCTCATGAAGTTCAACGAGAGCAACTGCAGGGTTCTGCACCTGGGCTGGAGCAACCCTCACTCCCAGTACAGACCAGGGGATGAGGTGTTTAGAAAGCAGCCCTGAGGAAAGGGACTTGGGGGTGCTGATGGAGGAGAAGCTGGCCATGAGCAGGCAGTGGGCACTTGCAGCCCAGAAGGCCAATCCCATCCTGGGCTGCATCAAAAGGTGCATTGCCAGCAGATCCAGAGAGGGGATTCTGCCACTTTGCTCCAGAGGAGGCCATGAAAATGGATCAGGGGGTTGGAGCACCTTTGCTCTGAGGACAGGCTGAGGGAGCTGGGGTTGTTCAGCCTGGAGAAGAGGAGGCTCTGGGGAGACCTAAGAGCAGCTTTCCAGTCCCTGAAGGGGATATGGGAAGGCTGGGGAGGGTCTGTTTCCAAAGGCCTGCAGGGACAGGACAAGGGGCAATGGCTTCAAGCTGGAGAAGAGCAGGTTTAGACTGGAGATTAGGAATGGGCTCTTCACTCTGAGGGTGGTGGAGCACTGGGACAGGTTGCCCAGGGAGGTGGCTGAGGCCCCTTCCCTGGAGATATTCAAGGGGAGGCTGGAGGAGGCCCTGGGCAACCTGGTCTGGCTGGGGGTGTCCCTGCTGACTGCGGGGAGGTGGATGGGATGACCCTAGAGGTCCCTTCTGGCCTGGACTGTTCTGTGATTCTGATTAGAAGCTCTAGTCAAAATGTGTACCGATGGGCACTCAAGTGAAAAGCAAACGTGTTTCAGATCCAGGATTTAAAATGTCACACTGCTGCCTAACTGGATCTAGAGCCCTCAGTGGTGTTCCCCGGGTGTGTGGTGTTCCCCGGGTGATCATGCTCCCGGTGTGGGCTCTGCAAGCTGATCTCTTATTTCCAGGGTTAAAAAACAAGGGGGAGAGCCGGAGGAGCATTTTGTTGATGTGCTTGGTCCTGTTAACCCCTGTTAACCCCTGAGGTAGGTGTGGAAGGTGATGGGTGGATAAGGCAAGTACTACACCCTGTGCTGCTGGCCCCCTCTTAACTTGGGAACTTGCCTCCAGTTTTTAATGGTAAAACCTGGGTGGGTTTTGCCGTTCTTTGGAGGTAAACCTCTTCCCAGCAAGCCTCCCCCGCTGGCGGAGGATGCTGCAGGCAGTTGACGGCAGGTCCTGAGCGTGGCGGTGTGTAGCCTGTCTCCCAGCACAGTCAGTTGGGTGCAGGTGCCTCTTGGACTTTGCCACAAGTTTCTAACTCGAGGCGTCTGCGTCTGTAGCCGGGACTCTGGCCAGATGCCCTGGGTAGTTATACAGTAACAGCAAATCAAACCCCTGTGCCTTCTGCTCGGCTTCCAGGTGCCTGTGTATTGTGGGGATTTTTTTCCAGTGATGCATGGCGTGTTAACTTCTACCTTTCCCTTTGGAGTTGTTCATTGTGGGTTGAAAGACAAACTTGGCGTGTCTTTCCTGGCACTGGCGTTTTTGTGTCAACCTGAGCTGTGGGCAAAGCACGAGGTGTGTGGGAGCTGGGGAGGCTGGAACTGGGGATGCTGGTCTGTGCCCTTAAGAGCTCAGAGAAGGGTTGTGACTGCATATCCTCACAGCATTTTAATCTAATCTGTTTTTATTGATGCCTGCTGTAATTTGACCAGCAAAATCTAGGCTATAAGGCAGCCCTGATCCTAAAAGGTGTGCTTGAAAGCTGCTTGACACTGCTTATAGACTGTATAGCCATACCTGAGCTAGCCTTACGCGAGCCAGGAGGAGTATTCGGGACAGCATGGGCATCAGGCCTTGGGTGTTAACCCGGGGGCCCTTAGTCCAGAGCTGTCTGGGGCTCTGCAGTGCCTGCTGCTAAAGTCTGTGATGTTTCTAACGTGGCTAAAAGCCTCCCATCGTGGTGTGTGCTGCTCTTGTGCCTCTGGCCCGATGTACGGGTCTGGCTGGGGTGGGACAGGCTGAAGGTGTCTGGTTTTACCATTCCTGAGTCCTGAAGGCTCCCTAAACTCTGCTCCTGTAGTTCACAGCTACAGGCTGGTTTTGAGTCTGGCAGTTGCTGCTCCAGTGGAGGTGGTTTCCTGCTGAGGTCCTGTCACATACAAAGTGCTGGTTTGCTGCTCACGTGGATGGGCAGCCAAGGGCACGAATACAGCAAAAAGCTTCCATTTGCTGCCCCGTGCTGCATCACACGTGTTTGACACCAGAGCTCTGGGTAGAACAGTGTCTCAAGCTTAAAGAAGCTTGGAAGATTTGGAAGAGGCTGTTTCCTTATCAAGGGGTGTAATATATGTCTTCTCCTGTCTGTTGCAGCAGACAAACTACTGATTTGACTTCATGATCCTAAATTCCTGAGCCTGCTGAACTCTCCAGCCCCTCTGCTCTCCACCATGGACCAGGATTACGAGAGACGGCTCCTGCGCCAAATCAACATTCAGAATGAGAACACCATGCCTTGCGTAAGTGCAGATGGGCTGTGCTACCCAGCAGGCTTAGTCTGACTGCGAAGCTCTTGCTTGTCCTGCCTGTCACCGCTTTACTTGAAAGACAGGGGACCTCTTTGAAGCCAACCTTAGTCTTTTGTTGGGCTGTGAGCCGGTGTGAGTTCCTGAGATGTTCTAGGAATAACCAAAAAACGTGATGCCACCAAAGCTTTTGAATGTATAAACTCAATTTGGGTTGCAGAAAGGAGCTCAGATATTTGTATGTGGCTCAGTAATGCCTTCTTAATAATCTCAGGCAGCACATGTGGAACATAAAAAGTTGGGGGCTAGCAAAAAAGCCAACTGTAGGGCTTGACAGGATAGAGCAGGTCCAGTGGAGGCCACCATGGTGGGGGGGCTGGAGCAGGAGGATGCCGAGACCTGAAGAAGGTGGGACTCCGGAGGAACTGTTGTTTCCAACTGTCCGGTGAGCGGCCATGGAGAAAATGGGGTCAGACTCTCTTCAGAGCTACACAGTGGAAGGGGCAGAGCCAATGGATGCAAGCTGCAACAGGGGAAATTCCAGTTGGATACAAGTGAAAAATGCTCACAGTGAGATTGTCCAAACACTGCAAGAGAGAGAGCTTGTGGGGTCAGTGTCCTTGGAGATGGTGAAAACTTGACTGGATGGGGCTGTGACCTTCAGTGTAACTTTGAAACTAGCCCTGTTCTGAGCTGGGGTCCTTTCCAACATAAATTATTCCATGAGAAAGAATGTGACCACAGTTGAGGAATCTGCTGCTTGCCCTGCAAGCAGCCTGCCCCACTCCACCTTCCACGTGTTCACCTTGACGATGTCGGCATGAGAAGGAGCAGTGAGAAAGAGAAGGCTATTTAATTGCTTCTCATTAAAGGCCAGGTTGGATGGGGCTTTGAACAACCTGCTCTGGTGGGAGGTGTCCCTGCCCAGGGCAGGGGGGTTAGAACTTGATGATCTTAAGGTCCCTTCCAGCTCCAACCATTCTAGGGTTCTTTTGGCAGTAGTTCCTGTGACAGTTGGACCTGACGTGTCTCCTGGTTCTCTTAAGGGGATAAACTAATGCTTAGAGCTTTTCCACTTAGGCATACTCAGACAAGACCTTACTGATGTTCTTCAGACCACTACTGGGATTAATGCCCCTTCTTGTGTGTGCCTCTTGTTCTTCAATTCAGGTAGCAGAGATGAGGAGAACCCTGACGCCTTCCAATTCTCCAATGTCTTCTCCCAGTAAGCATGGTGACAGATTCATTCCCTCAAGAGCCGGAGCCAACTGGAGCATCAACTTCCACAGAATAAATGTAAGTTTTGCTCCCCTCTCTCCCACCTCAGTCTTGGAACCGAGGCAATGGTGCATCTTGGTTTGGCTGCTCCAATTGCTCTGCTCATCTTCTGCACCATGGTCTGTTCCTTTGGGTCTGTGCCTTCAAACGGGCCACCCCTGCGGTCCAGGAGACGTCTTGTCCTTCTCCTGTGCATCGTGGGGTTGCTGTGTGCCTATAGCATTGTGTCCCTTTCAGGAAAATGAAAAATCTCCCAGTCAAAACAGAAAAGCAAAGGATGCCACATCAGACAATGGCAAAGGTGAGCCCCCCTTTCTACCACCCACGTCGTGCTTTTATTTTGGACTGTTGCTGGGTGTGGAGATAAAGGGAGCGCTGGCACTTTCCTGCTTATGCAAAAGCTTGTGCTGGTGTTCTAGGAGACGTACACAGCACGGGAGTGAGTGCCAGGTCACCCCAGTAGGCTTCTGGTGGGCATCTGGGCAGCAAGAGGCTTTGTGTATCCCTCGATTTATTGTGCCACTGAAGCACTTCCTGATGGAGTGGAAAGAGGGGGGGAGGTTACTACTGGTCTGGATTCGAAACTGGGGCCCTGTGGATATACGAGTTGGGCAGAGGTGATCCTGCTGCTCCCTGCAGAGCTGTTTGGTGCTTCAGAGTTCCCTGCCTAAGCCCTCTGCTCTATTCACAGATGGGCTGGCTTACTCTGCCTTGCTGAAGAACGAACTCCTAGGAGCAGGGATTGAGAAGGTGCAAGACCCACAGACAGAAGACAGGAGGCTGCAGCCATCCACCCCGGAGAAGAAGTCTCTCTTCACTGTAAGTCAGCCTCGTTGTGTTAAAGCCAACAGCGGTTGCACCCAGGAGCAAAGCACACAGTCCTGCTGCTCAAGTGAGCTAGTGCTGTGGCTTGGCTCAGATGAGCTGTTGATAACAAAATTCAGTGGCCTGTAAAGAGAACAGGAGTATTGCAGCAAACAGCTTACTTCCTAGTTCTCTACTGGCTGGGAAGCTGAGTGGGAACCACGCTTTTTGGGGCAGTGTGGTAAATGACCACGTCCAGCTTTTGGGCTTCAGTGGAGATGAAGGTCCTTGTGTGGCTCTGGAGCACCTGGAAAAGGGAGGAACTGGAAAGGCTGGGGGATCTGACGGCGGGTGTTGGGGTTAGCTGGGCATCTGGCACCAGCCGTGGGCACGCCGAGCCCTCACTCGGGGTATTGGGTTTCTGTGCAGTATTCGCTCAGCACGAAGCGCTCCAGTCCGGATGACGGCAATGAGGTCTCGCCGTATTCCCTGTCTCCCGTCAGCAACAAAAGGTAATACTGATTCTCCACAGCCTGTGAGGAGGGAGGGATGAGACAGAGGATTCAGTGAGGCTCTCCAGGGCTTCTTCCTAAGGCACCCCAAATTGTGATGTTGATTGTTTTGGGGAATCTGGGGAGAGATGAGTAGGAGTAGTCAAGTTCTAAGAATTTCTGCAGGTGCCCAACCTGCCTAGATCATTCACGTCGTGGCCAACTTGCAGTAGTTTTCTCTCTTGCTCCCTGGCCCCTTTGTAGGAATAGGACCCAATTCCTTCCAGTCTCACCTGCTGGGAAGAATTTTGCAGCCTCTCTGTGTGTTTCTATAGAAATGCAGGCACAAGCGGCCACATCTGGCTCTTCCATCTGTGTAAGATCCTGCAGTCACTTTTATCTGTTTTTGTGAACAGCCAGAAGCTGCTAAGATCACCTCGAAAACCAACCCGCAAAATCTCAAAGATTCCTTTCAAAGTGCTGGATGCCCCAGAGCTGCAGGATGACTTCTACCTGAACCTGGTGGACTGGTCCTCTCTTAACGTCCTCAGTGTTGGCCTCGGGACTTGTGTTTACCTGTGGAGTGCTTGTACCAGCCAGGTAAGTGCTGGGCGGTGTCTGGGGAGTGCAGCGCCTGTTGCTGTAGGTCTTCTCCAGCCACAGCATCTTTCAGAGCTGTGGAACTCGCTGTGGGAGGGATTAAGCACTGGGAATGCTCTTTCCCACACTAGGTACAAGTCTGTGAGATGGCTGAGTGTAGTGTGACAGTAACAAGTGTTTCTTATTCCATTCTGTCCTGCTTTCAAGGTAACCCGACTGTGTGATCTCTCCGTGGAAGGAGATTCTGTGACATCTGTGGGCTGGTCAGAGCGGGTCAGTACGACAGTGAGAGCTGAAATGCCTGTAATTCGATTGCTGTTGTTGTAACTCTGTAGCTCTTCCTCATGGGTTTTATCTACTTGGGTAATATTTTTCTGTTTGCCCCCAAACTCCCTATATGCATCACAAATCCAATGTGGGTTCCTAGAATCATAAAATAGTTTGGGCTGGAAGGGACCTGAAAGCTCCCCCAGTGCCACCCCCTGCCCTGGGCAGGGACACCTCCCACCACACCAGGTGGCTCCAAGCCCCCTCCAACCTGGCCTTGAACCCCTCCAGGGATGGGGCAGCCACAGCTTCTCGGGGCAACCTGGGCCAGGCTCTCACCACCCTCACCCCAAAGNATGCAGCCCAGGGTGAGGGGGGTTTCTGGGCTGCCAGTGCACGGTGCCAGGGTGTGTGGAGCTTCTCATCCACCCCAAGTCCTTCTCAGGGCTGCTCTCCAGCTGTCCTCTGCCCAGCCTGGTGTTGTGCTTGGGCATTGCTGCCCCCAGGTGTGAAGAGGGTTTAAAGCCCTCTTCACTGAGGAAGCTCTTCCCCTTCTCTGAGAGGCAGGACCCCGTCAGGCCCCAGCAGACCAGGTACCTTGAAGCAAGTCCTGTGGTCTCAGTAACCAAACCCTGCCCGTGGCACCAGTCCTGTCACCACATCCAGTTGCCCCTTCCTTTGTCCCTGTTTCCTGTCTGCGCTGGTTTTCTCTGCTAAACGAGAGGATGGAGAGCAGCTGCTTCTGCCTTGAGGTTCTTGAGGCATCTGCTGAGAGGGGTGGGAGGGAGGAGAGAGCAAATCACTTCTCCTGCTCCTGACAATGAAACGTTCCAAGAAATATATTCCAGCTAGGCTGCTTGGCCCTCCCTGTGGAGAAGAGGGGAAGAACTCTGGATGTTTTCCATCTTGTGAGGTTTATCTCGAGTGTTTCCCTCAGCTTTGAGCTTTTGAGTCTGTCTGTACTTACTGCTGGTGGTTTTCTCTCTCTCTCTAGGGGAACTTGGTAGCTGTTGGCACTCACAAGGGCTTTGTGCAGATCTGGGATGCTGCTGCAGGGAAGAAGCTCTCCATGCTCGAGGGGCACACGGCCAGAGTCGGTAAGGAGGTGGGAGGCAGCGGGTTCAGCCGTTCCATCTCTCCGTGACGGAGCGTCTCCCTCGGAAGCGGGGGGGCTGCTCAGAACAGCAGAGGAGGGAAAGTAGCCCGATCAATACTGACTCAGAGCTGTGTCTCCAGTCTCCCAAACTGCTATCATCTAGTAGTTGTGGGGTTCTGGCCCTGGGTGTGGCGGGGTGTGAGCACTGCAGCAGGTGTTTCCTCTGTCTCTGAAGCGTTTTAGGTTTGGTTACAACATCTCTTTGCTGCCGCTGGTTCCGGTTTCAGCCCTGCAGGCAGGCTGCTCTGTGCTGAGATTTCCAGTTCCCTTGTTCTGCAGGGACTGCTTTTTTTTTCCCTTTGCCCAGGGGTGCTGTGAATCTGAACATCTGAGTGAGATTTGGGAACTCAAGGGGCCCTCTGGGCTCTGTTCCTGGGCTTTACTGTGCTTTAGCGATCCCTGGGCTGCCTTTGTGCACTGTCCTAGGACGTGGGGCAGCGGGGAGTCTGGAGGTCCTTAAGCATCCATTTGCTTTATCAAACCTCGGCAGCTCCGGTGGCTGAGTTCTGCCTAGCTGCTCCCACAGGACCCCAGTGACACTCTCCTGTGCTCTGCCTGCCTCACAGGTGCCCTGGCTTGGAACGCAGACCAGCTCTCCTCCGGGAGTCGCGACAGGATGATCCTTCAGAGGGACATTCGCACCCCACCCCTGCAGTCGGAGCGGCGGCTCCAGGGCCACAGGCAGGAGGTCTGTGGGCTCAAATGGTCCACGGATCACCAGCTCCTGGCCTCTGGAGGAAATGACAATAAGGTAAGAGTGCTTCTGAGGAGCCATGGGAGGATCAACTTCTCTAGATCTTCACCAAGAAACATCAGACTTCCTTTCTTTAAGGATATTTGGCTTCTCTGAAGGGGAGTTTGTTATTGGACTGTGTCCAAACACAAATCATGCTGAGCTGCTTCTGTCTCCCTTCTCTAATAAAATTAAAAAGGCAAATTTAGTTTTGCTTCTGCGTTTGGCTAATTAAATCTATAGCTTGACTGGGGGGGTTGAGTTCAGCAGAGCCACTGCTGGGCTCCTGTACCTGTACCTCCTGTACCTCCTGCCTCTGCTCGGATGGAGCGCAGTCCCGATTGTTGCAGTAGTGTTTACACATGCAGAAGGCAACGGAGTTCAGAGCTACAAAGGTTCTGATACCTATAACACAGGCCTGTGGCTCGCTGAGCACCATATGGGAGAAGCATCTGGGGAGAAGCAGTGTTCAGAGCCCTCTGGAGCGGGTTGCTGGGTATGAATTTGCTGCCTGTCCACGTGACAGGGTGGTTGTACTGACTTCCTCCTCCTCAGAATAACTTCTAGTGAACTCGGGTGTGTTTCTAAACGTGTTCTGGGATAACACAGCCGTAAAGACCAAAGAAAGCTTTGAGCTCATGTGCAGGGACTCTCTGTCTTTGGTTTCATAAGCTTGACTTAAGGATGGTCAGCTTCCCTGCGGCCCAGTCGTAGCGTGACTCCTTGGAGGAGTGTGCTGGCCAGTGGGGCTGGTTTCAGGGCCGGGAGTGCAGAGCAGAGCTGCCCGTGCTGGGGCAGAATCATAGAATAATTTAGGTTGGAAGAGACCCTTGGTATCATCAAGTCCAACCATCAGCCCTGCTCCACAGAGCTGTGGGAAACCCTCGTGTTGCCCAACCGCCCTCGTCAGCGCCAGTGCAGCGTCATGGTTTGTGGGTGTTGCGGAGGCATGGCTGCAGCCCGAGTCTGATCCCCTCTCTCTCCTCTCTGCCAGCTCCTGGTCTGGAATCACTCCAGCCTGAGTCCTGTCCAGCAGTACACGGAGCATCTGGCAGCGGTGAAGGCGATCGCCTGGTCTCCACACCAGCACGGGCTCCTCGCCTCGGGCGGCGGGACCGCCGACCGCTGCATACGCTTCTGGAACACGCTCACGGGGCAGCCTTTGCAGTGCATCGACACTGGCTCGCAGGTCTGCAACCTGGCCTGGTCCAAACACGCCAACGAGCTGGTGAGTTCCTCCCTCCCCGTGCCCTCCTGCCCTGGAGCTGCCCCGTGCCAGGAGGTGTGACGGGTATTCCCCTCTGTCCTTCCAGGTGAGTACCCACGGGTACTCGCAGAACCAGATCCTCGTTTGGAAGTACCCCTCCTTAACTCAAGTAGCAAAGCTCACGGGGCACTCCTACCGAGTGCTGTATCTGGTAAGTGCTGGCCACCGCTCTGCAGACCTGTGCCTGCTGCTCTGGTGTGATGAGACCCAAGGCTGCGGTGCTGGTGGCACTGTCAGCCGCCTGTGGGCCGGGTGGGGATGCGAATGCAGCGCTGCAGGCAGGGAAAAACACTCTCCATCAAGTTTCCCTGCCTGCAAGGGATGCTTTGATTTGCTGGTATGGAAATGTGAGGCTTTATTAATGAATAGCAAAGCTTGCCAAAACTCTTCTGGGGAAGCAAAAGCATCTCTTCTTGTTCCCTGAAGACTTCTCAGGGGTTACTGCCAGCAAGGGAAGAATTTGACGCTTCCAATCCTAATTTGTCATTAAAATGCTTGCTGCAGTTAGTCCACACTGATCTCATACCTGCCTCTCTGTTAGGTAGGGCTCTCAGTGGATTCGTAACAGGCTGTAAATGGGCAGATGTCTGTGAGGTGGATTCCAGTGTCAGTGACTCACTGAGCTGGCAGATTCACACCTCCTGCCTTAGCACCTACTTACAGCCGGGCAGGAACAGCCTCCCTTACAAATGCCTTGGGTTTCCTAACATGGGAATCCTTTTGTGGCTAATGCCACCCTCCATGGCTGCCTAAGAGATGCAGGTACTTGAACTGGCACCTACTGAGGCTGAATGAAGTGGGTGAAGGCAGAGGGAGGTGCTGGGCTTCTCGCTGCCAGCCAAGTGGGAAGGAGGTAAATGTCTCTCCTGCATTCCAATGAAGGTATGTTTTCAACCTCAAGAACTGGTGCTAAAGGCTGCTCTCTCTTGGCCTCAGGCGATGTCCCCTGATGGGGAGGCCATAGTTACAGGAGCTGGAGATGAGACCTTGCGCTTCTGGAACGTCTTCAGTAAAACTCGCTCGACCAAGGTAAGGGCACACTGTGTGGGGCTGCAGCCACGTCCTGTGGGGGGGAGGCTTGGCCTCGGGGTGACTCCTGGCCAGGTTTGCTCTGTTCCACTGCCTTCTCCTCACCTCATCCTGCAGGTCGAGGGCTGGATGTAGCAAAGGGTTCAACTTTGCAGAGATAAAGGGATTTGCAGCCATCAGATGAAATAAGACTGCCCATCTGTGCCCAAGGCAGAGTTGACAGAAGGGCCTTCTCCCAGCTCTTCCAACCTGGCAGCGTTATGGGGAGCTCACCAGAGTCCATCTGTAACAATCCTGGAATCACAGAATAGTTTGGGTGGGAAGGGACCTGAAATTCCCCCCATAGTGCCACCCCCTGCCCTGGGCAGGGACACCTCCCACCAGCCCAGGCTGCTCCAAGCCCCCTCCAACCTGGCCTTGAACCCCTCCAGGGATGGGGCAGACACAGCTTCTCAGGGCAACCTGGGCCAGGCTCTCACCACCCTCACACCAAAGAATTGCTTCCTAACATCCAATCCAAATCCAGCTTCTTCCAGCTCAAAACCAGTGTCCTCTGCCCCATCACCACACTCCCCAGCAAAGAGTCTTTCCCTGTAACACCCTGCCATGACCTATCCCGGTGCTCGGAGGTGGTGGCAGTGCTGGCTCCTTGTGAAGCTGCTCAGAGCGGGGGCTCGGGTGGGGATGGGATGGTGGGTGCTGCCACAGACAACCCTGTGTCACCAGGAGCGGGCTGTACCGTGTGCTGGAGGGCAGGGGAGCTGGGCAGTGGGATCTTGGGGACTGAGCTGTGGGGAGCAGGCACTGCTCCTGGGTGTCCCCGAGGGCTCTGGGACGCAGTGTGGGGACGGCACACTTGCCTGCTGAGCTTCCTGTTAGTGCTTGGAAAAACCCCAGGGGCATCTTCACGGTGTTGGACTTTGGTGAGCTGGGACCGTGTGCTGAGCTTGAGACACCTCACCAGATTAGCAGTTTTTTTTTATCAAAACAAACCCCAACCAACCAGACCCAGAGTAACTGCTGCAGCACAACTCAGCCCCGCTTTGCCTTCTCCCGCCAGGAGTCCGTATCCGTCCTCAACCTCTTCACCAGGATACGATAAACCCCGTCTTCGGCGGCCCAGGAGACCACAGCCTGATGGAGCGGGATAAAAGCAGTGCCTGGGTGTGCATGGAACCCCGAGCCACCAGCCCGAAGGGGAGGGAGAGCTGGGACTGGCGGCTGGAGCCAGCAGATGCTAATTAAACTGATGGTTGTGAACCCTGCTGGGCAGTGCTGGGGCTGGGGCTGGGGGGGGACTGCCGGCCCTTTACAGCTTCCCCCTTCACAAAGGGGCACGGGTGCAAGAGCCATGTCAGACCAGCATCCTCCACCCCTTGCCTTCTGAACTGGAGCAAACCTGTGTGACGCGGACCACGGAGACCGGACCAAGGCCACCCCGGCTGCTGCGCTGTCCCCTCTCGGGAGAGATGAGTGTCCTTCCTTCCCCCTGTCCTCCACGGCCACCTCTGGAGGTAGGAGCCAGCCAGGCTTGTTGGGCGCAACCGGAGCGGGGAGGCCGGACTCTGCAAGTACCCCGGGGCCTTGGGTACAGCCTGGCACCCCCTTATGGGAAGGAACTGGGAGAACTGCTGGGTTTCCCTTGTGGCCTGGGTTGATTTCCCCACGGGGGCTGTAGGACTCGGTACAGTCATTCCTGAAAGCTGGCACGGGTGTTTTGGGTGTGCTTCACAGCTCTGCCTTCCAGCAACCACGTTTTGGGGCTCCAAGTTTTGGAGGGGAGTGGGAGAGGCTGCACCTCGGAGGGAGCACGTGCAGGAAGGTCTGAAGTTGGCTCCTGCACGTTCTGGGCTGCTCCTTCTGGTCACCAGAGAGGAAAAACAATGGCTTTAACAAAAGAAAACCCAGGAAACCAACCCACCCACAACCACCCACCCCTGTGTGTGTGTCTGTGCGTCTGTCCCTGCAGCGCTGGGTGTGATGGGCCGTGTCTCTGGGGTCTGCCCAGGGTGAAGGTGCTTGGGATGGGTTTGGGAGACACCAGCTCCCCCGGCTCTGTGCTTTTGGGGACTGTGTGGCCACTTCTGGCAGGACGGGTACGGGGAGGGAGCTGCTTCTAAAGCAAGGAAAAGGTTGCCTTTTTTTATCTCCCCTGTTGGGGTGTTTTGGGGGTGTTCTGGTGTGTGGGGGTGTCTGTGTGTGTGCTTTGCTTTGGGTTGTGGTTAGTTTCAGGCTGTATGGGGGGAGGGTGGCTGCTGGTGTGCCCGGAGCTGTGTGCGGGTGCCGCGGTGCAAAGCCCTTGTGTGTGTGCGTCGCCCTTGATTTCAGCTCTTCCTCCCGCAGCCCCGGGGTGTGCCAGGGTGGCCCTGCCCTGCCTGCCCCCGGTGCCAGCGCGGGCACTGCCCCCTTCCCCTGGTGCTGTACGTAGACCTTCACCTCTTCTCTCTGCACGGCACAGGCAAAACTTCCTCCCTTTTGGCTTTTTGCTTGGGTTTGGTTGGGTTTTCTCCCCCCCCAGTTATTACTGTTTTTCTTCCTCCTTCCCCTGGAACCAGGGTGGTGGCAGGACTGAAACTGTCCCTTCCCAGTCCCACCAGTGTCCTCAAGGTGAGGTGCTGGGGTGGGGCCGTCAGGTGCCAATCCCTTCACGACAGCCTTGTCCTCCTGTGCCATGGCAGCAGTGCCTGGGGGCTCCCTCTGCGTGTCACGGGGGCTCGGGGACCTCCCTGCTCCCTGGCTGGCAGCACCCAGTCTCCCCAGTCCAAACTGGCATCGTTGTCTTACAGCCTCACTTGCCTGAACGTGATTTCTACATAGTTTTACTGAAACGTGGTTTTGACCCAACCACCTTGTTGTGGTTCCTGGCACGGGAGCTGGGGGGCTTTGGTTGGCACAGCGGCTGGCAGCCCCCCAGCCCCTCACTTGTCACTTGGTCCCTTCGTGGGCACCCTCATCCCCGGGTGGAGGGGATGCACTGAGGGGTTGGTGAAGTGAACTCACATTCCTGAAGTTGGTGAGAGGGTTTGGAGGGAAGGAGCACCTGCAGTGGGATGTGGCTGGTGTCACTGTCACACGGGGGGGTCTGTTCTGGTGGCACTGCCCCCCAGGGGGGTGGGTGGAAGCTGCTGCTGTGGGGTTTGTCCCTTGAGAGATTCTCTCCTGCCCCAGTCCTGGGGGTGCTGCTTTCTCCTGGGGGCAGAACCGGGTGGTTGAGGTGGGGGCACAGGACGGGGGTCACCGCTGTGGGGTTGGTGTCACTGCTTGGTGCCTGTTCTGGAGTGGGAGTAGGGGGCCAGGCAGCGCAGCCAGAGCACTGGGGGTGACACAGGGTGACACGGGGTGAGTGGGGTGCTGCTGGGGCGTTCTGCAGGGCAGCCCCAGGGCGGTGGGAGCTCTGGTGCTCTTGGTGGGACCCTGCCTGGGGGGACAGCCCCCCGCTGCTCTGTCCCCACACGCTGCTCCTCTCTGGAGCCCTGCCACAAACCACTTCTCTTGCTTTTCCTCTCTCCAGAGCCACCTCAGCTCAGCCTGACTTCTCTCTTCTGGTTTGGGGGGGGGGGCTGGCAACCCCCAGTGGGTGGCTGAGCCCCCTTGGGCTGAGGAGCCCCCTTGGGCTAACGAGCATGGCCAGAACACGCTGTTGAGGTGGAGTTTGCTGTTCACGCGTGGCCCAAACTCCTTCCCACTGCCGGGGCAGGAGCGTGGCTCCCGGGGCTGCTCCCTGCAGCACAAGGTGGGGGGGTCCTGCAGTGTGTGAAACTGGGTAAACTGGGCCTGCTGAGCCCGCTGAGCCCCCTGAGCCCTGCCGGTGGGCTGAGCAAAGGGTCCTCCCGGGGCCTGCGGGGGGGTCTGTGCCCGTGGGGCGTCTGCTGTACAAAGGCATCGTGTGTGTGTGTGTTGGGGGGGTAATTCAGTGACTAGAAGGAGTGTCGTGACGTTCCCGTGTAAAACAGTCGAACTGGCATTAAAAAAGTTGTGAATTTATGGCTCTTGGGCTCCCTGACTCGGCTTTGCTTTGCCAGGTGAGGGGAGGCCCAGGTCCTGGCTTTCCCTGCACAGCCCTTGCCCTGGGTTTATTGTGTGTCCCCCCCAGCCCCCTTCCTGTCCCCCTGGGGCTCAGCCAGGGGTCAAAGTTGCCCAACCCCTCCCAGCTCGCCATGGGGCAGTGGCTATGGGGGGCATGGCCTTGAGCACCCTCCAGAGGGGGGCCCTGGGGGGAGAAGGCAACCCCACTCCCTCCCGGACTCTGTGGGTGGGGGTGGCACAGGAGGAGAAAGCAGTGAGGTGAGGAGCTGGCGGTGCCTCAGTTTCCCCCCTCAGGAGTGGGGGAAGCTCTGGGCACAGGATGGGGTTGAACTCGAGGGCTGCTGTGGGGGGTGCAGGTCTTGCTGTGCTCCAACCCCCCCAGCTTACACCCAGCACCTGTGGGAGGTGATCTGGTGGGACCCCCATTGTCCCCGCTCCCTGCCCAGGACCCTGCACTCCCTGGGGACCCTTCCTCTGTCAGGAGCCTCCTGTCCTAATGGGGGGCCTGGCTGGGTGCAGGGCCTTGGGGGTCCCAGCTGTGCCCCCTCCCGCCCCCTTCCCCTTCACTTCCCTGTTGTCACCTGCAGACAGAGCCCCTGGGTGCTGGGGGGCAGCTCAGGGTCTGTTGTGTCCTGTTGTGTGGTGTGTCCTGTCCTGTAGTGTGTCCTCGTCCCTGTGTCCCCCCCATTGCCACCGGGGACATCAGCACTTGGGGCCACCACTAGTAACAGTCCCTGGTCCTGCTGCTGCCCTGGCCCCTTCCTGCGGGGGGGTGGCAAGAGGGGAGTGCAGTGGTTGGTGCTGGTCCTGTGGCATCTGCCCTGGTCCCCCCCCATCCTTGGGGTGCTGGGGGCTCACCCGCTGTCTCCTCGTGTCCCAAGGATCAAGGCAGCCACGTGTTCCTGGGGAAGGGGCATCATGGCCCCCTCCAGCCCAGGGTGTCCCCGGGGGGAGGGGTCACACCTTTATTAATTCAATGGTGCTGCCCCCCCACCCCTGCCCTGGGTGCTCAGGGCTGGGGACAGATGGGTGGTTGGTGTCTGACCCCAGCCAGCCCCCCCCCTGCCCA
>VZTM01007541.1:676-15632 GCA_013400555.1 Jacana jacana
GATGTTATCTGCTCACAGTCTCCGACCTTTTATTTTAGAGCTGTGTTAGGTGAATACATCTCATTCCAAGACAATTCCTGATGGCAGGAATGTGATGCTATCCATTTTGCCTAAGTGTTGACTATCCATATTTGAGGCTTGGAAAGAGAATAGCAATTAGTTAATCAATTGTATTGAATGAAGACATGCTGGAACAAATTCTGGAAAGAGCTATGGGCTGAGGAATCCTTGACCTTTCTACAGGCTCCTCAGGAGATGGGGAGAAGTCAAAGAATTCTTTTTTGCTGCCAAGGGTAGTACAAAGTACTACCGTGCTGTGTCAAAAGAGAGTCGATGCCTGTGAATAGCCAGCAGCACAATCTTGGAGAAGAGATTAAGAACAAGATATGAAGGAAGTCACTGTTCCGTTAACCTTCTTTACCAGCTGTCAAGGATTTCTTAAGGCAGGTTATCAGCTTCACTTTCAATACATTCCCACTGGGGGCAAAATTACTCCAATCAAAATAACACCTAAATGCTCATACAACAGCTAGACTTCCCAAGTATGCCTGGCAAGAAGATAGTTTTAGCTTTTTCAGTCAGGGAATTTTCTCTCCTTAGTCCTCCAAAATGCCTATTCATCAAACCCAGTACTTTTTCTAATTGAGTGCTTAGGATTTTTTTGAATTGTTTTTTTCTTCACTCTCTAGAAATATAGTTTTCAAATTGTTAAAGTATTTCCCAGGCATGGGAGACTGTTTTCTGCTTCAAAATAAGGTTTGGGTTGTTATTTTTGGTGTTACTGTTTCATTAAGCTGCTTACTGCTGCAACTGTTTTTAATGTTAAACAGTTAAATGAAGCATTTTGGTGGATAAACAATACATTTCTTTTGAAATTTCACTCGATGAATGCTTTTTGAAAATCAAATCTCTCTTAATATAAAGCAATTTATTTCATCTGTGAAAAATTTTCCCAAAATAGAAAAAAACCTTTCTGCAGCTATAATCAAGCAGGAGTTTACTTGCATCTTTGCGTAATATTTCCTTCCCTTATGTTTCTTTGAATCTGTTCTCTCTGTCCTAAAGGCAGGCATTATCCACATTGTATAATTCAGTCCTAAAAAAAATGTGTTTCAAGTTTTCAAAGCTAGAAGTGGTGATTTAATCATAAAGGGAGTCAGTTTGCTTAAGCTGTCTAAAAATAAAGCAAGTTTTTTAGGCTGTTTCTTTAGTTAATGGAAAATTAATATCAGCTGTACAGGGTGTTGGTTCAAGAACAGCATCGAAGATAGATGGGATTAATTATCTTGAAGACTTGCCTCTGGGCTGACTATAGAGAAAGCCAGGTAACTAGTTCAGACTAGATTAATATCTTTTAGATATCTAAAGTTTTATGAGATTAATGCCTTATCTCCTCCCCAGTGAAATTAGTCAAAACATGTTGTTAGCAGTGTTTAAGTTGAATCAGTCTTTTTAAACCCCTAGATTTTTTTCTGCTTTATATTTTTAATGATTTTTGTTTCTCGCTAATAAAAAAAAAAACTTTTGTTTTTCTAAGTAATTTGCTTTTAGTGTTTGAACTCAACATCACCAAGCAAACATGATTGACCTGTCACACTGTCATCACAGGATCATATGAGAAAAAAAAAGAGGATAACATTGTTGTCCTCATTTTATAGAAGATGCGAGGGTATACAGAGATTAAATGATGCTCCTGGTCTTCCAGAGCTTTCAGAAATTATAAATATTGGATTAATGGTAAACTGCTATTAGAAACAGAAACTAAAACTAAGTAGCACAGAAGATACATACAGCTGCTCATACAGCTATATAAAGACCCATAACTGAAGACTTCACAGACTCTTTTTTCAGTGCTGCTTATTTTCAGATTGTGAGCGATCTCTTAAATATTTACACTTGTTAAACATATTTATGTAGCAGATAATGTCAAAACAACAAGTAACATAGTTCTTAATAAATGAAAACCTGGTTTTCTCCTGTCTTTTGAGCTTACCAACATAATGGGAAAAACCAACAATGTCTATTAAAGGAATCAAGCATCTGTAATGGGGAGCCAAGTCAAAAGTAGCAGGAATAGTGTATTACATGCTACTTTACATTCATCTTCCATGTCTAAGTTGTCAACTTTTCAGTCTTTGTTCTTTGAAAGAGAGCACAAGAACCGACATTCGATAGTCAAGGGATATTAACAATGAAAGAACTATCATTTAAACAAAAATAAGAGTTTTGAAACTGATGTTGCAGTTGTCTGATCTCCCTTTAAGTTCTGTTCTGTATGGCAGGCAATAATATTTCATTCAGTAACTCCAAAACAGATATGAGGTCTAAAACTTCTGGAACGAAACCTGGACTGAGAGGGTACATGGCAGGCTGCCCCAGATGATTGACATAAGGTAAGTGCTAGATTTAGCATGTCTTCATTTGACAGATGACCCAACAGAACAACACCTCAGTGGGCTGCCAGTCTCTTTTATATTTCCACTCTTTATAACATCTCATCCCATTTAGCACTCCAAATTTTCGGTCATTTACAGATGCTACCCAAGCCTAGGCAGTCACCTAAAAGGATAAAACTGTCTTGTTATTATTAGCCATCAAAGTTCTGAAACATTGTCATCTTGTGGCAAGTTGAGGACATGACAGGGGAAATAGCTGCTTCTCCAAGCTATTTCCCTGGCCCTGGAACCAACCAGCATGACTGGGGAGATTTCAGGTGCAAGGCACACATATGAATCGTTGCAGAGGATAACGTGGGCAGACTGGGACAAACTAAATCACAGCACACCTACATGGGAAGAGCAGGTCTTTAACTTGTAGTGCTGTGGTTTGAATTCCCATTGTAGCAATACTCACTAAATACCAAGAGATTCAGCCATTAGACCCACTCCCTTTTTTGCCAGCCTTAGGAAGTACAAGAAGTTCGCATTGTTATACCTGTTGCCTGGCTATATACAGACCAACAAAAACGAAACCAGACCGATTAAACAGTGAGCTATAGTAACCTAACGCTTGTAGCTGCTATATTACCCTTATCCTTTTTTGCTTGTTTTTCAGAGGGCTCCTACAAGAGCTTTGCCACCTCTGTTTTGTACTGTCACATGCCTTCTTCCAGAGCATCTGAAGGACATGCTAAACTCAGCACAGCTATTCCCAGCAATTACGCTGGGTGCACTCATTATCCAAGAGAACAGTGTGTCACCTTATCTTGAGTCATCACTGAGTCAGGGGTTTAGCTCGATAGGGACTTCAAGATTCAGTGCCATAACTTTCTAACCAAAGCTTCTGAATCAGAGGAAAAAGAAAGGAGAGCTACAGAAAACCTTCCCTGTATGTAAACACTTACACAAATGCCCAAGCTAAGGGCATGTAAGTCAAGGTGGATATAGACACATCTGAACCCATAGAGAAGGAACTTTTGGAACAGGCCCAGCAAAATACTAGTGCAGATACACAGATCTTAAAGTGAAGGTCTGGATTCAGCAAATTTGAGGGTCCATGTTAAAATATCACTGGATGTCTTCACTATGTAAGAGAACCCAGGTTCTAGCAGCGTGGGTGTCTGCCTTCTCCCATCCCCCACTCCATGCAAGCATATTTGTTCTAGAAAACAGGGCTCATACAAGTCCCCAACCCCTTTCATATGAAATCAAATGAGTGAATTACACTAAAAATGATCTGTCAGTGTCGCATCTGGCTTAAAAGAAGTACTTGAAGGTTTACTGTTTCCTGAAGAGTCAAGCCCAGGGCCATCTGGTTCATTCTGTAATGTAAAAGGTTGAATTACCATTTTCATATGCCACCTGATAGTAGACTGTGAATGGAAGTCTTATGGGAACTAATGACAACCTCATTATAGGTATAAAGTTAATAGTTCCTTACTCTGACGGAAAGGTAAAAACAAGAGCTACCACTGCAAATGCAGATCAAATCAGAAGCTGAGCAACGCCACCAGGACAAGGTTTAGTAGAGAATGAAAGCAAAGGAACAAAGCTTTTATTCTTTTTTTTTTTTTTCAGTGGGGATATATGCAGGCATGTGTAAGCATAAACAGAGACACAGAGACATTTCACAGACACGGAGACCAACAGAAAGTCAAAGGCAGCTAGTTGTTGTTTTACCCTGACCTGAAAGAAAGCCAGGAAATCTTTGTGAGGAGAATGCAGACTAGAAAACAAGAGGACTGGAATAATAAGAAAGCAAGCATTCTGCTCTTTGATTTCTACTGAATCAGTCATACAGGTTTTTATGTACATTTTTTACTAATAAATATTATGAAATCAAAGTAATATTGTCTCCTACCTAAAGTTTTCTTCCAAAAAGCAACAACCTGCAGAAACCTAAGTGCTTGCTGAAGGCTAGAACTGCAAAAGAGAGGGATTCACCACACTTAGGCTCACATATGAGGGCTCCTAACCCCACCGTAAGGCCATAGTTCTGCACTGACCTGCTTCAGACTTGGACTGCTCAGGACCACTCAGCTGCACGACCCTGACCCGAATTATGCAGGTAGGCAATACTGGTTTATGCTGCTTGCAAGAGAGGAAGAAGTACCTGACTGAGAGTAACATCAAAACCGAGCAGTCAGATAATATGCGAGCTGGCATAAAATCCAGTGCATAATTACCTGTCACAAAAATCCCTTGAGCACACCAGAACAGTCAGGGTTACTTTGCACCAGTTCAGTGCTGCACCATATGGCTATGACATTTTTAATCCTAAACTGCATCTTCTAAAACCATATTTTCCATTCCTTGCAGCTACAGCCTAAGGAATAAATGAGCAGGGAAAACACTGCAAAGATAGCAGCCAGCTGAGAGGCAACATTAAAGCAGAAGTATGCCTCAAATCCCATCCCTCCCTGGGATTTATTGAATATAAATAGAGTAGCAGGAACAGAACCGAGGTGCCCCAAGCATTCTTGTATCATGTTTACTATCTGGCATGATGCACATTTATTTACTTATTCCACATAAAACAGAAGCTTTAACAGAGGGAATGAGAACATCTCCACTCTGCCCACAGTAGTTAATCCCAGGTTCAAATCACTTCAGAAAGACGAGGAAAGTTAAATCCTTCCCACCGTCATCATAAAGTCTGAGTTATAATTAGTAGGTGAATGATTAAAACAGGAACGAGACAGAGGCAGAGAGAGACATGTCAGCACTTCCAGAGATGCTCCATGTGAAGCCCAGTACAATAAACAGTATTGGAACATACAAATCAGTTATAGAGGGAAGTTAGGCAACTTGAGAATTTAGCTCAGACCTTTAGGCATTTAAGGAGCTTCTCTGTCACAGCATTCAGCACTTAAGCCCTTCAGCTACAACCAATGTGAGGCAGCAGTGAAGCAAGACTACAAATCCACATTTTGGACCTAACTATTTAAAGCACCAGTGGGGTAGGCTGTCATCTACAGCTGCTTTGGGTTAATAAGAACCCAACATCTGTATGAGAGTGCATGGCATACCTGCCATTGCCGCCTGCTGCCTTGGAGAAGACCAGGTTTTCCCCTCTAAGAGTGCAAAATTGCCCTGTGTATTCTTTGCCATCATGGCTCTCAGGCTCTCTTATCACAGAGCTTGTGTGTATGGAGCTATCAGAAGGTGGATATTTAATACTATGCCAGACAAATCTCTTGTTCAAAGTCTGTCAAGACCAATGAAGTTTCACCACAGAAGAATGTGACCTACTATTATAATTCAAGGACCTTTAGGAGTAAAGGAAAGTAAAGGAGAATGTGCGCGGTGCCTAAAGGATGGTCTAAGGGTTATTTTTCCAAAGTCATTCATTAATGTTTTTTTTTACACCTAGGAGACTCACTTCTATAAATGCTGTCTCGTATATTTTGAAGCATAAAACCTGACCAACCTCTACTTAAGTGAATGAAAACAATGTCCCTTTCTAACCAGATTTTAAAGGAGGTCACTAATCAGCAATTTTTGAATAAGGAACAGTAGCCAGCTAATCCATATCCTGTGATACCT
The DNA here is from genome assembly GCA_013400555.1 of Jacana jacana. Lineage (NCBI taxonomy): Eukaryota > Metazoa > Chordata > Aves > Charadriiformes > Jacanidae > Jacana > Jacana jacana. Next base: position 6,661 of record VZTM01007541.1, read on the forward strand.
TCACCTTCCCATTTATCTTCTCAGTGCCATTGTTCTCATGGCTATTTAGCTGATCAGATGCTGAATGCTGGGTTGGCATTTATTCAAGCTACATAAGCAATTTTATGCGGACCAAGGGAAAACACCTAAACAATGCTAAAGCAAAGAGCAGATGTCTCCAGTTTATTTTCCTTGATTGAATTTCAATGGAATTTACATGAAGTCCTCTTCATATTTAAGTTATCACATTAGGGAGTCTGGGCTCATGGTGGAGAATGACAGACAGAGAAATTTGTCCAGCTTTTGCTGAGGATGAGCTTTGGGATCCAAGCTGAGAAAACTGAGTTCACTTTCACAGGACTGGAAAGGACACCATGAATTGCTCTTATGTTAAGTTCACAGTTAACAGTCTTCTAAAGCAGGTCATCAGATGCAGCACATCCAATTCCTGAATTAAGCCAATGTTCTTTAAGGTAATTAGACTTTAAACTGTCTTAGCTGGGAATCTTCGAGAGTTAATATTTTGGCTTATCTTGGAGGTGAATTGTAATGTCATTTAATTTAATCAGTTTTGTTCAACAGCTGGCAGCCACAGCAGTCACACAGAGTCCTGAAGGAGTTAGGACACAAGCCCTGCTTCCCCCCTGTTTCATAACTTCTTGCACTACTTTCCCAAAGGCACTAGAGACATACCCTTATCATCCTCACTGATCTCTAGTGCTGGAAGGAAGACTGAGAGTTCAGGATTATATGAATGCTCCTGTCATTCCTCTGGTGAATCATGCTACCAGTAGTAAAGGGAGAGTTCTTCTTCCTTAGAGAATAAACTGATATTATGGACTTGAAAGATGGCTGATATCCTGGTTGCTCCAGCAATTACTGAATTAGACTTGGTGTCTGGAGTCTTTCAAAGGCAGAGTGTCAAAAGATATTTTACTTGCCCAGTTAGAAGTATAAACTGAGCAAGAGCCAAGAGATGCTACCTTTAAAGATGGCAAAATTACATCTGTCAGCAGTGCTCAGCCTCTACATGAGGCAGTGGTTTCTGGCTCATGCAGAGTTAAATGTCCAATGGGACTCAAGAACTAGAAAACATCAATATCTTCTTCGTGCGTTGGCCCTGCTCTGTGCCGATCAGGGTCTCTCTGGCACCCAGCGGCACTGACCGATAACAGAGACAGCCTCCACAGCTGACAGATGTGCACTTCTACAGCCTGGTTTTTAAGAGTTGAGTGTGCAGGAGAAAGAAGCTTCCTAGTGCAAATGAATCAAGAGAACCAAGCACACTGGCATACAAGCACCGTGCATTCCCGTAGCACGCTCCTCTCCAAGACCGTAGAACACAGAAAGTGACCCTCCTTGGCAGGCATATGTTATAGGCAATCTGTTCTGTCAAGTGGTCAGTTTCTGAAAATCTAGTCTTTATTTTTCTTCTGGCCTGGAGTACTTCCTATGTGATGTATTTGAGTACCAGCCCCAGAAGAACTAATGCCTTTTGCATTACGGTAGTAGCAGACACAGAAGTACAGTTTCACAGTTACTCTTGCAAGCAACACCTGACAGCAGACTGCAGACCCACTTGGAGATCCTTCTTCAGCCTGGCTGCTATCAAGAAAAGGAGTGGTTGCACTGCCATGCTGCTGCCTGCACCACAGGGCAACTCACACCCTCCTTCTCCAAATCATTGTGTTCTGCTCACAATGACTGCTCTTTAAACAGTGCAGGAAAGCTGGTACTTCTAGAAACCTACAGGAGGGACCAAGGCTGCCCAAAAGGAGATGCAGGAATTACAGGTGATCTTTTACCTCACCAGCCTCCACTCTCTCTGCCTTTCTGCCTCTTTCAGTTGCCCTGATCCTTTACAGGTATATCAATCATTTCTTATCATTAAATACAGGTGCCTTTGAGGGCAAGGAAAAAAGAGACAAGGAAGAGTATATTGTTTGTTTATAGCCCAGAACAACTTTAATTTACTCTGTCACTAGCAGGCTCCCTAAAAACACATACTAATTCAGGTTAAGAAAAAGAGTAATTCATCAATTTTTCCATTAAATCTTAACTTACCATCTGTTCAGGCCATTGTAATTCAACTGTTTTCCCTTCCTCATCTCAAACAGAGCTTTTACTCTTAAGTACCTGTTCAGAAAAAAGCTTTTATTTTCACTGCTATATATATTCATGTGCATATGAGCACATGAATATGAAAATACAGAAGCATCATCAATACTTCATCACAGACAGGGCACATTAGTCATAGTGCTTCTTATCTTTAGTCATGAATGGTCATTAAAAAAGCCTTTTGGCAGAATCTTTAAGCTTATTAAAAACTGTGTTACAATACGTTTCCTCTGGTCAGTCTACATGTATGCTGATACAATGGTTATCAAGAAATTCATAGCTGCAACTAAATTATACACTGCGAAGACACGGTGTGCACATTTGAGATTGAACTCTCTAGATTGCCAGTGAAAGACAGGTCCCAGACCCACAAGCTTCATTCTAATCAAAAACTGATGAGTGGGACAAAGAAGAACAGTTTACATATGGGGAACAGCAACACAAAGAAAAGGGGTTGCCCAGGATCACACAGGAAGACAGAGATGGAGCTGGTAATAGAACCCAAATGTCCTGAAATACATCCCAGTTGCCTTGAGAGTAACTTTTTCCATTTTATGCTGTCTTTAATGCTTTTCACTTCACTTGAATATTATGGTGACAGCTGCCTTACAGAAACCTAAACTGGATGGAAAGCAGGTGTCAAGAATTTCTTGGACACAAAAGTAAGCAAAATAGAAGAGATTTTTACTTTCTCCAGGGTGTATACTGACTTGTCTGCTATCTTGATCAGAACACCATGCTACTGTGATAGCTTCCCCAGCCCTTTTATACAGATCATTTTGGTAATTGATAGGTCTTACTGTGAAAAGCAACCCGCTGCTGAGTTAAAGATTAAACCAAAACTAAGCCCTTAGTTGCTGTGAATGTGTGCATTATTCAAGGATCCTGTTTATTATCAAGGTAATTCTACAAATGTCCGTGAAGGTTGAAAATAAACCAGTCAAAGGAAGAGGTTACTATAAATTATACTCCCAGAAAGGACGAGTCTGAATTGTCATTACCTGAATAAGTCTGCCTCAAACATTTTGAAAAAGGTTGTGTTATAAACCAGGATGATCTGTATGCATTTTATACAGCTCAATTTCACCTAATATTTTTCTTCATAAATTTAAGAGCTGGCAACACATACATGTTCCCACACTTTCTTCATTAACAGGAGAGAAAGAGAGGTATCTTTTTCTTTTTCAAGACAGTCCAGTTGAAGCCAATCGCTCAAGTAGGACAGCATATAGAGGAAAGAAACAAGCAACCTCACAAACCCACAGAAGAATTCCTGCCTGTTGTGTGTGGAGCACAAACCTTAAAGAACAGCTGGTTAAAGAAACAGTTTACTGTCCTGGTGGCAGCCAAGAAAATTTAACTGACTGCTATCCACTGCATCTACTGGCACTACCACCACATGCAGAATTAAAAGCTTCACTGACCTGGAAGAGAGAAAACCCAGGTTCTGGCCACAGACCAGTGGGACTGCATGACCTTCTGTTCTGCACCTGGTTCCTCTGACTAAACACTGATACCTACATGTAAGCTAGTCACTGCAAACAAAATTGAGAGCAAATTAACTCATCCAAACTAGATGTCTCAAATATCACAACAAAAACCCATCCTGAAATTGCTTCTCTCTCTCCATTAAGCAGAAAAGGACTTTTTGGCAGCTTGCTCAGCTAGAAAGGTGTAAAGCCGGAGAGATGAATCATGGCCCAGTCCCTTCTTCAGACTTTTACACTGGGTAGAGTGTTTGTAAGTTGTGTCACTTCCACTATACAAATAAGCCTAGGAAAAACAGACTTGGACTTCTTAGGGCAGGTCCAGAGGAGGGCAATGGAAATGGTCAGAAGGCTGGACCATTTCTTCTCAGCTATGAAGAAAGCCTGAGAGTTAGGGTTATTCAGCCTGAAGAAGAGAAAGCTCTGGGAAAACGTTGTGGCTTTCAATAATTAAAGAGGGCTTATAAGAAAGACGGAGAGAGATTTTTTACCAAGGCCTATTGTGACAGGACCAGGGGCAACAATTTTTAAACTAAAAGAGGGTAGATATAGATTTGCAAGAAGGAAGAAACTCTAAAATGCAGGTGGTGAGACACTGGAACGGGTTGCCCAGAGAAGTTGTGGATGTCTCATCACTGGAATTGTTCAAGGTCAGGTTGGACAGGGCTTTGAGCAACCTAATTTAGTGGACATGTCCTTACCCATGGAAGGGTAGGTGGAAATACATGATTTTTAACAATCCCTTCCAACCCAAACAATTCTATAATTCCATTATAATGAAAAAAGACTATTCTCTTCAAAATACCATAAATTCAATGAAAATTCATGGTCAAGATAACAGTCCCTTGGAGCCTGTGTTTGTGATCTTTCATCCCAGTGTGCCTGCCCTCATCAGCTCCTCTCTTTGCTATGTAAATATGCAGCATTACTGCAGCATGAGGGGCAGCTATTCATAGCGTGACTTGCTTGCATTTTTTCGCTTGCTATATATTCACAACTGATTGCCTTGCAACCCTGCTTTTGTTTACATTTCTCTAGTATTGACTTTATCAGTTGTGCATACATACTTAAAGGCTATTTTAGCACAAGGCCATTTAAAGCCTTTCAAGCCAATCAGTGCCATTGAGAATTCCCAATTTACAGCCACACAGGAGACATGACAATTTTGCCATCTGGATCTGAAGCAAGAAATGGAAACAAGAATATTTTACCTTAATTTAAAATGAGGACTAACCCCTGACACAACAATAATTATTTTGAAATTTTGGTCATCTCCTGTGAATGAATTCTGTGTTTCACAGACCCAGGAATACAGCTCTGCTACCTTCTCTCTGAGGTGGGAACATGGACTTGATCCACCCAGCTGCCCTACTAGCATTACCAAGAGATCACAAAGCAGAAGCAGAAAAGTAGTGACCAAAAAACATTGCAAACACACCACTTAAGCAAAAGGCAGATTCAGCCCCCAGCCTTATCCCCTCTTGAAACAGCTGTAAGATCTTGTATAATATTCTCAGAAGAATGTTTAATAAAATCCTGTTGCAAACCAATCTGTTCTCAAAAACAAGGACCATAAAAAACATTTGAGATTTCTTTTGAAGACATTGCATATTTTTGTGGGGAAAAAGCATTTGTTAAAGGTCAAAACATTTTGTCTGCCATTTTCAGAACAAAACAATTTTTGTTGGAGACTGACTTTTGCCCCAGCACTTACCTTTAGGTTTGTTTTTTTAAAAGTATTCCTAAAAATTAATTTCAATGAAATATTTTAAGACTTCAGCTTTTTTAATAGGATGAGCAACACCCCCATTTTCCACCCCATGCCCAAGAAATCATTCTGGGTCAATGTGAATGGAACTTTTTTCAGTCAGTGAACTGAAAAAATCAATTACTCCAACAGCCACTGCTGGGAGCAACTCAAGGGCAATGTAAGACCAAGAGACAAACGGGGAAAGAAGAAATGACTGATCCTGCCATAACACTTTTCATTACAGTACTACAGTACTACCCTTCTTTTTCAACAGGTTCCATGTTCAAGTTTTTGGCTGAGTCACATCTCTTGCTCAAATCTTTCTATGGTTGGTGTTAAAAAAACAACAACAAAAACCAACAACCAAACCAGCACAACACAAGAAGGAAGATGAAAGCAGCAGTGTTTGAGTTCCACAGCTGGAAACTAAGAAGGATATAAATTTATTTTCATTATTTTTTAAATTAGAAGCCATTTTGAGAAACTGTCCTATTAATGCCCTCTCCAATCCCAGGTAGAGTGGGCAGGGAGAAGGAACAGTAAAATACTCTTCATAGAATCATGACACAAATGCTAACACCAGTGTACTCACACTCATTATTTTCTATAATTCTTAAAATACCAATTAATTTCTCATTTCAGGAAATTTATTTTCATTCTCTGCTTATTCTGAAAAAAATACTCCATATTTATCCATATTTAAATACGTCTTCAGATACTTAACCTTCCCCTACCTCTTCTTCTTTCATGTTGTTTACTGTAACTGGCTTGGGAAGCATTGGGAGGATATAATGCATAGCCTCAAGACATTTGATATGTGGTTGTACTTATCTATACCACTGCAGAAACACATAAGCTTTGGTAATTTGCGAGTTCTCCCAAATGCAACCCAACCCAAAATTTTTTTGGCAAAATTGTGTCATATAGGTGGGGATCCCAATTCTGTTAATTGATGAGAGCTGACATTTTCTCCTCTTTCTACACACAAGGTCAAATGAAAGTAATAACAAGTTCCATCAAACTCAAGATCCAATCTCTCACATAACAGGTCACCTAGTTCTGTGTGCACCAATGTATTCCATTATCCAAAACATTTTGATAATTGTGGGTGTGTAGGAGATGTAAATCCATTTTTATTTCACTTTTTCACTTCTCATTATTTCCCTGTTTTTCTACTGCAAAAATTAAATTAGTTTGAATGCAGCTGCCTGAGAAAGAGTAAAGATCTATGCTTGGAAAGCGGTAGGATTGGATGAAGTTTGCCATCTGGCCATGGGGCATAAATGTATGATTAGCAACATGTTTGACCACCTATGACTCCCTTGTTTGAATGACTTTACAAATATCTTAAGTGGAAACATCCTGTGGCAGGATGTTTAAGTAGTCTTTTTCCACAAGCATGCTAAAGGTGAACATAATTTCATACTGAGCTACTAAAATTAAGTGACTCAATTCTCACATGTAAACAGTATTTTCTTAGTGCTGACAAGACTTTCAGTTTCCAGGTCTGAAATAATTTTTGGATTCTGTTAAAAAAAAATAAATCTAAGGCCATTGAGCAACCTTTATGGAAGAGCAAAAGGAAAACAAGAATAAATTAATTTTCATTTGATTGAGGATCAATGTCTCTTGCCTTTAAGCAACACTACTTAAAAGTCACTCTGTTGTCTGAAAGTAACGTGCTTTTTATTGTTTGGCACAACTCCAAGGCTTGCTATAACTAAAAATAACTGGAAAAAATGAAAATGTATTTCTGGGTCTTTCTACTTTGTTTACCTTTTCATTTGCATGCACTCTGTGTATCTTCAGTTTCATTATTTACTGTGTTTCTGTGCCTCTTTCACACTGCAATAGCAGAATGATCGTAAAGCCCCAAGAATTTGCAGAGCAGTCACAGAGTAGGAATTTTATCAGATACTACTTTTAAGACTTTTTAAAGATATGAATATATTTCAAGTGGATAGGGTTCCTTTAAATCCTTCTACTCCAATAATCTGTATTTCTGATTATTTTATGCATAAGTAGCAGTTTGAATTTTTCAAAGCAAAACCTCATTTTCTATTTTCCTGCAAAGCATTTTTTGGATTTTCCCACTGATGTTGAGATGAGGATTTACATGACATTTCTAAGTTCTGACAGTGACTAGATTTTCCTCTTCAAACACCCCAGGTACCTTGCCTTCTTTTAAGCATTCTCTTTCATGGGCCAGTTCAGCAAAAGCATTTAAGCACAGGCTTAATCCTCAGTCAACTAAAGTACATAAACATGTTAATATGAATGCACGCCCTAAAGCTAACTCCAAAATGCGTGACCATTCTGTCTCCTCCTGACTTCAAAAGACTAAGTAGTCCAGGTATTTTCAAAAAGGCAATATATTTCATTTAATGATAAAAAGATATTTATATTTCCATGATCTTTTAGCCCCCATAAAAGCCAAAACCTTTTCCATCTAACTATTGCCTCATCTTATACCAATAATAAAAAAAAAGCTTTAGTGATTTTGACAAAATATATTCTTTTTTTCGTTTGATAGAGAGCTTCATACTGAAAACTGTAAAACTCAAAGGTAGCAATGTTTAATGTGTTTGGATTCAGCATCTTTTGTAGTCAGAGCAGGCCGAGAATTTTTCAACAGAGTATTTCGCTGCTGGAAAACACTGTTTCATGGCTGAAATACGCTGGTTTTGGAAGTCCCCTTCTCCCCTGCCTGCCCCAGCTGGATCCAGCCCTTCAATGTGCCTATGGGACCATGATGAGAAGAAGGAAATGGGAGAGGAGGAATGGGAAGCATCTGCCAAGCCTGGTGATGGCAAGCAGGACTGAGAGATAAGATTAACAAACATTTTGGGAACCAGCTAAATTTCTAACAGTCAGATGGATTGGACCACCTGCAACACTGTCCTGGTGTTAATTTCCTTGTTCTTTTCGATTACTTTGTCAGGATCACTGAAGAGACAGTCCACACTAATTTTTTATCTGGAAGTTTGAGCCTAGTGTTCTCCAATTTCTGTTGAAATGATTCCCTTGTAAAAGAGAAGCCACCAGCACTTGTTCACTGCAGATCCAATTTAGCAAAGTTTCACCCTTTAAAGTAACATTTTTATGCCCAGACTATCTACACAGAGTGATAAAACACATACTTGTATAAAGCTCATTGGTAAATTTATGAACTTTTTTAGGTCCTTGCAATTTTTACATTGAATTTTACTAGAATCTCTGTTTGGTCTTTTTCTGACCTTTGGAAATGGGGTATCACCACTGCTTACAGTGTCCTGAATTGCTGGGTGCAGATGGTATTCCCATTTTAGGATGGGCTATTCAACGTATTTCAGGGTACTTGGGAAAGTCCCTGCTGTTTATAGAACATTTTTGCAAAGTACATTTGTGTGTTTCTTGCTGAATAGTGGCTAATAGAATTAAATGTGGCATGGCATTTGGAAACATTGCAAGCTCAGAACTTTTCACAGTTAATAATACAGAAAAAAATTTAACAGAATGTTTTATAGCAGTATGCATTTACTGTACGTCTGTGCTTTGTGCTGACTACATCTATGTTACATTAGCATGAAAATCATGCCACTAATGAGATTCAGTACATTTTAAGAAACACTAACAATGATCCTTCAGAAAACCCAGGA
>VZTM01007542.1:653-17307 GCA_013400555.1 Jacana jacana
GAAAAGAGTACTGATGTGTGCTATGGAATACATCAAAAAGAGGAGGTAGGGTGCAGTATTAGTCTCTTATGGGACCTACATTTACAGGCAAGAGAAGAGAAAATAAGTTGGAACATCTGAGTAGCAGTGGGCAGTTGAATGTAAAGCTTGCACAGGGTCCAGTAGCAAGAGAGGGCTGAAGCTACTTGAAAGAAAGATGTTGAGAGACAATCAATTGCAATACACTCAGAGTAAGAAATGTAATTGATCTGTGATGAGGGGTCTAGTCCTTACAAGAAGCAAAGCTGATAAGTGTGTCACTTGGTGTACATTTGGGGTGCTTCTGTCACTTCTCCTGAGTTCCTCTGCATTGTNGGAGAGGTGATGTGTCAGTAGAAGACGCTGGATCTGGTTTTATGGTTGTGATTAAGTTCACAACTACTGTTACATATGAAAATGTTGCACATTAAATTTGACTCATTCCTTGTGAATGAATTGCAGCTGAAATTTCTTCATATTATAAAACTCATGACTGGCACCATAGTACTTTTTCACTTACTTTCAGTTGAAGGTAGCAGAAAATGTCTCCTCATAAAAATAAGAGGAGAAACAAGTAAAGAGAGAGATGAGGTCTCTAATGTAAATCAGGAAAGTTTCTCTGAATCTCTGAATTTTGGGGAATGGTTGCCAAGCCTGGGAGCTAGGCCCTGGGAGGTGCAGTTAGGCTTCTATTATGCCTAAGAAAGAAACATGTGGAGTACATCTACTGCATTGTGTTTTCTTCTCAACAATTGGTTCTATTTTTAAAAAGTGTCTGATTTACAGTAGTGTGCAGGTTAAATACTAATTTATTAAACATCTTGTATGCAACAAAATGACTTTATTTCCTAGGTAAGAGAAGTCAAGGTGAATTGACATTAGCGCTTGCCAAATAGATGGATGAATTTATCCTGCTGTAACGTGACTGAAGCCAACATGAATCAGGTAAGAGATTAACTTCACTCCCAATGTAGGTACATTTTTCTATTGCATGCAGTGCTTTTCCATGCAGCTAAAGGATATATAGCTTTTAATCTCAGTGTTTGGATATTCTTATGCATTCTTTTTGGGTGGAAGTGCATTCTTCACATTTACTCTTGTGGCTTTGCTGCTTTGAATCTATACACCACCTTGTTTCCTTAAGTAGGCACGGTAACTTGTTTGCCTTAAGTTAGAAAAGAATAAAGTCTGTTCAAACACAGAAAAAAAGCCTATGGGAGTCAGCTTGAATTTCAGGGAAAAGAATGCCCATGATTTCCTATTTCCAATGAGACATGGAAATAAAAAATAAACTTTAAGTGCCGCATTCTTACTGTAAGGATGGGGGGGTGAGCGGAACCTAAAAAAGGAAAGCACAACAATCACCACTGTTCCACAGGAGCTGTAAAATCCTGAATGGAACTTTGGATTTGCTTCTCAAAAGAAGTTTGTCCCTGTAGCAGTTCTGAAGCCTGAAAAGCTTTGCTGTCAGCTGGAGTGACAGACTTGGCTTTATTATTGATGTTAAAATACTTCTTTGCAACTCAAGGAAATGGTTCTTTAAGAAGGTTCACGGGGCTTACTCCTTCTGAGAGATGGATCAAAAAATGGCAGCCACACGTCTATCAAATTTCTATTTTAATTTAAAATTTGAGCACTGTGCAATTAAAATCTATATAGAACACCCATGAGAAACAATATATTTTAAGTATGTCAAAGATTAGGTAAGATGCACATACTTTCCAAGAAGGAGGGTGAGTTATTGAAACTTTGAGTTCCTTTACTGCAACATTTGCATTGTATATGTTGTATCTGAATCAATGTAATGAGCTAATGGATGTTATGTTGTAAAAATGTAAACAAAACCTCTATCCTTTTAATTATGGTGGAAACTTCTGAGATAAATTGCAGAATTTCAAGCAGGTGTGAGTTACACATTTATTTTCTCGGAGTATGTGAATACAGAAGAAAAGAAAGCTTTTACTATTCCTTTATAGTACAACAATTACTCCCTTTCTTGATCTCCCAATTTGATACGTATTTCTAAAGCTCCTAAACCTCATGCAGCATAAATAAACACCTGGACCACAAGAGACACATGTGAGGACAAAGTTGGGAGAATTGTCTTGATGTCTAGGTCTACTGGAAAGCTCAAGAAATTGCTCCCAGCTCTTGGTGGTTAGAAACAGTGAGTCCTTATGTTTCTTCCATCTTCTGTAGAGAAACAGTTGCAAAGTACAAATAGTGTGTTAACTGACGTAAGGTTCAGTATCTTTTGAAAGTATAAACTGAATATTCTAGCATTACTCTGTACTTGAATTTCTACAGGACTGTCCAAGATGATACCCATTAATACATTTTAAGGCAGTAAAGCTTATTAGGCTGTGACATTTTATGTCATCTGTCCCTTGAGCAATGGCTTGAGCGCATTTCTAAGAGATCTGACCATTTCTCATTACCTGTCTCATTTGATCTCTGAGACCATTACCTGTCTCAAATTATATTGAAATAAACCATTGTACCAAAAGATGTGGAAGTGGACTTCACAAGATGGGTAGTCAATACTAGCATAAGAGATTACACTTTGTAGATGGCATGGTCTTGTTTCAGTAAAACATAGTTTAATCTGTATACTTGCTCTTCAGTCATAAATGGCAAAATGGCATTTACTTAGACTAACAAAAATTTTGGTGGTGTTTTCAATGAGTGGAGGCTTCATGTTAAGCAATTATACATTTTATGCTGTGCTATGTTATGTAGTCCATTGCACAGGTTTCTTTTTCTTCTTTCATATTGTAGCTTTCTGTTACAGGATCAAGAAGCACAGAGAAAAAGAAAAAATATCTTTCCTTAAGCTGTACCAGACTTCTGATTATACCTATTTTTAAATGTTGTAGTATGAGTGCAAAATAATATAAAGTCTCAAGCATGATCAGCCTATGGTGCACACTATTTTAGGGGAAAAAAAATCAGATAACATCCTTAACTGGTGTGTGTTCTGTTCTGTAATTCAGCTGGTACATGCCCTTCTGTACACATTTAAATATACACTTTAATTCAATGTGATAATTATGAATATGTAAGAAACATCAGTCTGATTCAGTTATGTCCAAAGCCTGGGGTTATTTTCAGCTTTGTCAGGAGGCAAATATAAACATGATAATGTTGAAAAAGTGGTAGCTAAAAGCAGCTGTGTCTTTTTACCTGTTCTTAGGAGTAAAGTAAATTCTCTGTATTTCCCTTTCAGATTTTGAATATTGTGAATTTGATGTACAAAATTGCTGTCTACATAGAAAAGCTTAAGAAAATATTTTTCTTAGTGATTACTATTTTTAAAACCTTGCTAATATTTTTAAAATCTAGACCATGTTTAGTTAAAATCCATTGAATTCAGATAATACAGCTGATACTGATCTTTAATTGAGTTAAGGTAAAACAAAAGGAAAACAGTTTAATTAGAATTATTTGCTGACCCTCTGTGATCACAGAATATTAGGGATTGGAAGGGACCTCGAAAGATCATCTAGTCCAATCCCGGGCCCAGAGCAGGAACACCTAGATCAGGTCACACAGGAATGCGTCCAGGTGGGTTTGGAATGTCTCCAGAGAAGGAGACTCCACAACGTCCCTGGGCAGCCCGTTCCAGTGTTCAGTCACCCTCACTGTAAAGAGGTTTTTTCCTCATATTTAAGTGGAACCTCCTATGTTCCAGCTTGCACGCATTGCCCTTTGTCCTATCATTGGATGTCACTGAGAAGAGTGTGGCTCAATCCTCCTGACACACATTTACATATTTACAAACATTAATAAGGTCACCCCTCAGTCTCCTCTTCTCCAAGCTAAAGAGACCCAGCTCCCTCAGTCTTTCCTCATATGGGAGATGCTCCACTCCCTTATCATATAGGTATGCTAATGGTTATCCACTGCTAAGCCATATCTCTAAATTCCACATCTACAAATCTTTTAAATACCTCCAGGGATGGTGACTCAACCACTAGCCTGGGTAGCCTCTTCCAATGCTTGATAACACTTGCAGTGATAAATTTTTTCCTGACATCCAACATAAACCTCCTCTTTTGCATCTCATACCATTGCTTGTTACTTGGAAGGAGACACTGACACCCACCTTGCTACAGCCTTGTTTCAGATAATTGTAGAGAGTCATAAGGTTTCACATCAGCATTCTTTTTTCCAAACAACTCCAGCTCCCTCGGCTGCTCCTCATAAGACTTGTTTTCTACACCTCTCACCAGATTCATTGTTCTTTGGACATGCTCTGTCACTTCAATGTCTTTTTTGTAGTGAAGGCCCTAAAACTGAATACAGTGCTCAACGTGCAGCCTTACCAGTGCCAAGTACATGGGGATAATTACTTCCCTAGCCCTGCTAGTTACACTATTTCTGATAGAAGGTGGGATGCTGCTGGCCTTATTGGCTACCTGGGCACACTGCCAGCTCATTCAGTCAGCTATCAATCAAAACCCCCAGTTCCTTTTCCATGGGACAGCTTTCCTGCTGCTCTTCCCCAAGCCTGTAGCATTGTATGGAGTTATTGGGATCCAAGTGCAGGACCCTGCAGTTGACCTTGTGGAACCTCATACAATTGGCCTTGGCTTATTTGTTCAGGCTGTCTAGATCTCTGTAGAGCATTCCTACCCTCAAGCAGATCGACATTCCTGCCTCTTCAGTGTCATCTGCAAACTTACTGAGGGTACATTCAATCCTCTCATCCACATCATTTATAAAGATTTTAAACAGGATTTGTCCCAATACTGAGTTCTGGGGAACACCATTCGTGACCAGCAGCTGAGAGTATTTAAACTCATTCACCACAACTCTTCAGGCCCATCCATCCAGTTTTTTTACACAGCAAAGAGTATGACTGTCCAAGCCATGAACAGCCAGTTTCTCCAGGAGAGTGCTGTTTGATGATTTAACTAAGTGGGTTTAAAACATTTTCAGTGTAACAAACAAAAATCCTTCAAATTTCACCAGACTGATCATCAGCAGCTGATGAAACAGCAATTTCTTGCTGGCACAAGCAATGATATCTTAATACATTAGAGTGTCTTTGTATCATTATTCTCTACAAGAGGAAAAGCTCTACAGAGGGAATGTTTACATAAAGTTAGCTGTGTAGAATATGTAGTGTGTCAGCCCTCTAAAGCAAAGAATAGTTCTTCCTTTCTTCAGTTTGTGGCTGTAGAGGATCTGAATCCTTCTAGAAGGCATTCATCTTCAGTATCTCCTCAGCTATAGCACTTGTCATTAACATTGCACTAGAATGAAGCAGAATTAATGCTGTAGTATGCATAAGCTAACAGCAATGAATATTAGACACTCTGCCTTATCTCAGTGTAGCTTGGTACATTTTTCCCTTAAACAAAGGCACTTAATTAGAGGTTTTTCAAACCAGATTTGAAGGAAAAAAAAAAAAAAAAGCTTCAGATATTTATCTTCAATTGTGAAGATCTGAAGCTGACCTTTTCTAAAAGGTGTCCAACATTGCTCCAGCTGGTACTATAAAAATTAATATAATTGCTCCAGTTATTATATATAAATAGCTTGAAGCAGGAGTGGAGATCTCCTCTCAACACTTCTATGCCTCCTTGCCTGTAAAAAAAGGAGAGGCACCAAAACAAATTAACTTGTTCAATCTCAGTGTTCGAGTACGTGTTAAGTTACTGGTGCTTGTAGAATAGCAAAGTACTAGTGGATCCATGGTAACTACATTTTCAGATGTAAGACAAGACATTCAGGATCAAACCTTTTTCCCAATAATCATTTGTAATGTATTGCGTTTGTATGGCAAGGTTTTGGCAGTGGACTGCTGAGAGGCACCTATGACTCTTGTAGCTTGTGATTTGGCTTAGGAAAGTAATGTGTTAAGCATACTGTATTCAGACATTTTTCTTTAGAAACTCCTGCCAACCTGAAAAACAGATATAATCAGATGCTCTGTAAGACAGAAGAGTGTTTTCTTTACTATTTTTGTGTATAACTATGATTCTGTTTTGCACCTAAATCAGTTCCAGATCACTTGATCTTTATATCTCCAGATCCTTAAAGACCCAATCCATGAATATTCCAGGTTGTAGTACTTAGTCATTAGGGGACAAATCTTGTCAGTTCATGACTTCCAACTTTTTCACAATTGACTCTTCCTTCTGAAAACCTGTTTTCTCTGATACAGTTCTTCATCAAGGGGTTGGCAAGGAAAAAAAAAACAACAAAAAAACTTCTGACAGGGCAGCCTTGTATCAATTTAAACTTGCATATAATGTAAAAGATATAAGAACTATTTAAAAAAAAAAAAGGGGTTTGGTTTTGATTTGGTTTGATTTTGAAGGGAGAGTCAGTCAATCATCAATTGTTTGTTACATCCTGATAACTTGCCTCACTTCTTCTAGTATGAATAGAAGGGGCAAGTTAGGGGGAAAAAAAGATCCCTTGAGAGACATAGGTCTTTCAGAAGAAAAGATGGGTTTAGTTTAGTTCTTATGTAGTATTTAATAAATTCTGGTCTGTCAATTAATATGGGAACTAATTTAAAGCTCTAGGAGGAAAAGATAGCAGAAGAGGTAGCTGCTTCATCTCACTTTCCAGGAAAGAGAGGTAACGAGTAAATTACAGATAGAGAANTATTTTGTTATGACTCAGATTTAAATAATTCTGAAGATTCTTCCTAACATTCAACTCTAATGATAATTACTTAGCGGTATGTCATTTGAAAAGTGCTAAGACCTTGGAGTTAAAGTTTAAATTCTATATTAACCTTGGAGCACAGTAATGAATATATAGTAATAATAAGCCCTCTATATCTATTATTAGCCCTCACAGATATGGAAAGATATTTGAACATTCAGTACAGAGCCTGTCTGAGGGCATTTACTCATTTTAAGATAGCTGTAGTTCTGTTGCTCTGTGTGCCTCTCTTAAATTTTACTGTATT
Source organism: Jacana jacana (assembly GCA_013400555.1). Taxonomy (NCBI): domain Eukaryota; kingdom Metazoa; phylum Chordata; class Aves; order Charadriiformes; family Jacanidae; genus Jacana; species Jacana jacana. The sequence goes on from VZTM01007542.1 coordinate 7,603, forward strand.
GTTTTTCTGAGTTTTGTTCAACCACTTTGATTTTAAACTTCCACAGCTGTTCTCTATCTCCCTTCCTAAATTCATGGCAAGGGAGTAATCAGCAAAAATAGAGCTTTCAAATGCTTGGTAGGTTTCCTCTGGTATAACTTCAATACAGCTAGCCAGACTTTTGCAATGACGTTGTATAGAATACAGTTCGCAGCTATCTACTCTCAGCAGCTATGAATAGTGTAACATCTCTTAGGATGTCCACAGTCTCACTTACAGCAGTAGATAAACATAAAACCTCATGATAATGCTGATATAGCATGTACAATAGGAAAAAAATTGGCTGTTAAGGTAGTAAAACTGAAGAGCCTTTTGCCGTTTTATCTAGGAAATACATGGCAAACTGCTTTCAGTCCATTGGACCTCACCAAGTTCCCATGTATAAATTTAGTTCCGTATTCCATGTATATAATCCATATATTCCATGTATTTTTCTTCCTTGAGATCAGTATTTTAACTTTAAATTTAAATCTTGTAGTCTCGTGTAGATTTACAAAGAATAATGGTATCATTGAGTAGATTTTGATATGAAATATCCATGAGATATTTTACTATGTGGTGGTGTTGGAGGTATGTGTAATTATCCAGTTGACTTTTGCTGTAACAAGGCTTTTTTCAGCTGATAGATAGTTAAGCTCTGCGAAGAAAAGTGTCAGCAGAGTGTTTCCAGCTCTGCGTTATAATTAGGGGTACTGAAATAACTCTGCAGTTCCCTGATTTTGTATATTGTCGTGCAAATCTGTTTCATAGTCTGCTTGTCAAAACCAGCAAAGCAAGAAAACTAGCTTTGAATAGTGTTCTGTGGCGCAGAAAAAGAAGTTGTTCTACCTGCTACATACATTATAAAAGCTGTCAGTGTACAGTGTTTTGTGCAGTAGTTTTGAAACCACTGGAAGTATTTTTGAAATAAGATTATATTCGCTGTTAGCTAGAACAATGGGATTTTGACTTGTTTGTATTTGTACTTTGATAAATAAAATATTCCTTATTTTAAATTGTCTTATTCAGTGAAAGACTTTGATATTTTGCTTTGGAACTGATTCATGATGAAAGTATGTTTAATGCAAAAATATCAATTAATCAATGCTATAAACTTTATTGAAAATGAAATGAGTGAATTAATTAAAATGTTGTATGTGTTTTTGCAGAACAATGCAGAGGTATGAAATGTCTTTACTAGATGTTTGTATGAAAGATCAGATGGAATGTTTGTAGCTCTGCCTGGTGACAGATGAGGCAGCAGAGAACTGGTGGGTGTCTGGGTTTTAGCTGGTTTTCTTTCTACTGGTTGCTGTGTTTCAGTCTTTGTTCAAATGGAATGTTGATAATGCATGTTGTTACAGGTGTTGCTTGGTGATGTTTATGTTAGTCAAGGACTTTTTTCAGCTTCCCATAGAAGCTGAGAGAGAGTGTATTCCTACCGCAGATGTCATTCTTAATATATAAACAAGGGTTGACCAGGGACCCATGATTCCTGCTCAGGATGGGACAGACAACCAACCACCAAGTGATGAGACCAATTCATGTTACCTTTAAAAAATTGCAAAATAATGTATTTTTTAAAGGTTTTTGTTATAATTTTTTAAAGGTTTTTGTTATTTTCCTTTTCCATTATTGTTCTATTAAACTATATTTATCTTAGCCCACAAGTGTTTTTTTTTAACTTTGTCCTGCCTTTCTCCCTACCCTCTTGGGGGCAGGGGAAAAAGTGAGTGAGCGAGCAGCTGTGGCCCTTGGTAGCCCCAGCTGCTGGAAAAAGAAGGCCAATGTGTAAATTCAGAGAACCACCTGATTAGGAATTAGTATATGAGGCCTTCTTTAGACAACTGGAAGAAACTTCGTGTTTGGAGGCCTTGGGCCTTATGAGGAACTTACTGCCACAGGTAATTATCCAGTATCACTGGCTGCCTGGAGTGAATGTGAGGTAGTGGAGTACAGGATCCTGAGAAGGAAATAAGGCAAACAGCAGGATCATGACCCTGAACTGCAGTAGAGCAGACTGAGGAATTTGCTTAGACTATCACCACGGAATACAATGCTGGAGAGAAGAAGGGTGTAAGACAGTTGATTTTCAACATTCATTTACTCCAAGCCCAAGAATAATAAATTTCTAAATGCAGGAATTAAAACAAATGAAGCAGGAATTTTGTGTGGGTAGATAAGAGACACCTGAGAACTCTATTGTGAAAAGGTGGAAGCAAGATGATGTGACCCAGGAGAAACAGAAACACTGCATTAGGAAGAGTCTTGCCTCTAGGTCAAGGGAGTTGATTATTCATCTCTACTCAGCTAGCTGAGGTCACATTTGGAGAGTGGTGTCTGCTTCTGTGTTCCCTACTGTGAGAGATGGAGCTAGTGGAGAGAGTGAAGGGCTACGAAGTTGATTAAGGGACCAGAGTGTCTCTTCTATGAGGAAGTACTGTGAGAGCTGGGACTGTTCAGAGTTTATGATGACACAACACAAATATTCCAATGCTCAAGATCCCACTCCAACATTAAAATAGCCCTGTGCTGAGACTTACCTTCCTAGAATTCTTGGCTTGGATAGTTGTGATGTCAAAGAAGAGATCGTTTTATTGTTTATCCTGTTCAGTATACTAGCATTATCTACTGCTCATGTATCTCAACGAGGAAGCTGCAAACTAGTTCAGAGTTCAAAAGTAGGTCATGTGGTTGGTCAGTGATCATCTGAGTTTATTAATGTTAGATGAGGGAAATATTTTGCAACTGTATCCAGAAGAGTATATTCTATACCAAAAATAGAATAGACTAGTAGACTAAAAGTTAATATACTAAAAACCCAAGCATTCAGAAGTAAGCAAAAGTATTGATGGAGTTATTCTGTTTAAATCACCTGTACACACATGTTTTCATCTTATAATAAACTTTTTCATGGTTCTTGGTCTATTTCAGTTCACAAATTGCTGTATGAAAAGAGAAGTGCATGGGTTGCTGTAAATATTGCATTTGCTAACTCTGAAATATTTGCATTCTTAACTTTAGATATTCTGCTTTACCAGGGGACTTGGACTATATGATCTCTAGAGGTCCCTTCCAACTCTGAAATTCCATGATACTACTTGAACTAAACCCCTTTAAATATTGCTAGTAAATTAACTCGTAATGAAAAGTGATGCGTGTCATATTTCGGTGCAAGATTCAAATCTATGTAAAACATAACACAAGTGAGGTGTTTTTGGCAGACAGCAGACTGAGTAGCAATAAGAATTTGGGTGCTCTCTTTTTTCTCCAGGCTGAATTAATTTATTGAGATTAACAGGATGAATTAGAGGTACTTGCCTGTGCTTCCTTAGTACAACCGTAATATATTTGAGTGATTATAAGATATTGCTTGCTCTGTTTTTCCTCAAAATACTCTATGTGAAAACATCCCAGTTTGTAACTGACAGTTACATGAAGTATGCAACAATCCAGCAGCAGCTATGACATTCTACACCAGTTTATACTTTAAGCCAGTTTTCCTGGTTCTGAGTTTCATGGAAGAGAGGGACACCTTTGCTTGTATTCATAGGTTCTGAACAAGGAGAGATGCCAGCTGTGTACTTCATCAGTGCACTGAGACTAGATACAGATGAAAGACGTATTTGGGGAAGGAGCCCAACACTTCGAGTTTTGCATATATTCTTTGTGAGAAGTTCTGCACTCTGGAACTTGAATATGTATAGGGTTTCTCTTTTTTTGTTTGTTTGGGTTTTGTTTGTTTTTATTATTACTATTTTTATTCTTTTTTTTTATTATTTGTTTGTTTTGGGTTGGGTTTTTTGTTTGTTTAGTTTTTTGTTTGGTTGGTTTTGGTGGGGTTTTTTTTGTTTTGTTTTTGTGTTTGTTTTTTTTTTTTTCCTCTGGAAAAAGTGTGTTGTCTATGGTATATAGACTCTGGCCAAAAATTATTTGTTTGCAAACTTTGAAAAAGTTTGCTATTACTGTGTATAATGTATGAGGATTAGGAGTTAAAAGTTTATCATATAAACTACACATATAATTCTTCTGTAACAGATATCTGGAGAAGTTGGGTTTTGAGGCCTACCAAATAGCACTTGGGAACTGTTCTTAGTTGGTAGAGAACACTGTACTTCAGGTGAGACACTGAAATCTGTTACAGGCTTACAGGGTGCTGTGACCTAGAAACCAGTGTGTTTAGAGGAAGAAAGATTTGAAGAGATGATGGACTTAAATGACAGTATGGAATAGACTGTTCACTGAAGAAAATCAGGTATTGCAGCAAAGTTACTTTCAAGTGGCCTGAATGAAAAGTATTATATCTTTTACTTCAAAAAGAAGGGCTATTGTTAGGACTTTAGAAACTCTTGCTTTCTTTCAAGTTCTTTCAGGAAAGATGTGTAAAGGCTGGCATGGGAGAATGAGGTGAGTCTACCTTTTATTGTTGTTACTGTTATTATTGTTACAACCTTTTAGTAGGCTCTAAATAGTCAGTGAACCTCATCTTCCGATTATCAAGTCAATGGCTCCAGGGCTTTCAGGTTGATCTGAAATACTGTGTTGAGATTGAAGGCAGGGGTAGTTTTAATCATCAGTGCTTCTTGCAACAACAGATTGGGTCTTTAGATATTACATGGCTATAATCATTAAGAATCAAAATGAAAAGTAGCTTTCACTGACTTCGAAGTTACAGGAGATAATAAAATGGAAGCTGGCTATGAAAAAAAAAAGGAAATTATGTGTGTCTGAGTGTTTTGATGAAAATTAATCTGAAATAGCAAGGTTTCAGTCACCCAGGATACACTAGTTTAATTCGGCACATACAGCTCCTCACTGTTTCATTGCATGCTCTGTTAAAACAAACAAACATAGATTATAGAGCATAGATTGTGCATTTCTACACAGGTTGGTGAAACTATTAAATATTTATCCAGTGTTTGTGTGTGTTCTTTCTTTTTTTTTTTCTTTTAGGTTGGAAGAGACCCTTGGGATCGTCAAGCCCAACCATCATCCCTACTCTACAAGTTCTCCCCTACACCATATCCCTCAACACTACATCTAATCTACTCTTAAACACAGTCAGGGATGGTGACTCCACCACCTCCCTGGGCAGCCTATTCCACTGACTGACCACTCTCTCTGTGAAAAACTTTTTCCTAATGTCCAGCCTAACCCTACCCTGCTGCAGCTTGCAGCCATTCCCTCTTGTTCTATTGCTAATTGCCCGTGAGAAGAGACCAGCACCAACCTCCCTACAATGTCCTGTCAAGCAGTTGTAGAGAGCGTTGAGGTCTCCCCTCAGCCTCCTCTTCCTCAAACTAAACAATCCCAACTCCCTCAATCGATCCACATAAGCCCTATTCTCCAGGCCTTTCACCTGTTTCGTAGCCCTCCTCTGTACTCGCTCCAGCACCTCGATATCTCTCTTGTGTTGAGGTGTCCAGAACTGGACACAATACTCAAGGTGTGGCCTCACCAGTGCTGAGTACAGGGGGACAATCACCTCCCTACTTCTTGCTGGTCACACTATTTTTTATGCAAGCCAGGATGCCATTGGCCTTCTTGGCCACCTGGGCACACTGCTGGTTCATGTTCAACTGCCCGTCGACCAGCACCCTCAGGTCCTTTTCCGCCAGGCAGCTCTCCAGCCACACTGCCCCAAGCCTGTAGCGATGCATGGGGTTGTTGTGGCCTAAGTGCAGGACCTGGCACTTGGCCTTGGTGAAGGCCATGCCATTAACATTGGCCCATCTCTCCAGTCTTCTCCAGTCTATCCAAGTCCCTCTGTAGAGCATCCCTGCCCTCAAGCAGATCAACACTCCCACCCAATGCAACTCGTTGCTATGTCAATCTACTAGTTCAAAGGTATTCTTCTGGGAAAAGATATGAGAGAGGATCTGTCAGATAAGGAAATTGCCAAAAGAATGATACCATGAGGCTCTCTTATAATAAGGGTTATGTCTACATTTCAAAGCAGGTGCACTTTGTGATGTGCCCTCCATTGCTGGTTGTCTTATTATTCAAATGGGCATTTGCTGCCATAATCAAAAGTTCTCTCTCTGTCCCCATCCTGTGCAAGTAGGATGTGGGAATACAGGCTACAAAGTGCTCTTTTGCATTTTCTTGATTCACTAATTATTTATATCTGCTGTCATCAAAATTTTCCAAGTCTTAAACTGTAATTTCTGTGAACATGTTTAACTTTGGGGTTTTTTTGTTAGTATTGGACCACATATCAATCTATGCCCATTGCAGTTCTCTTTTGTCCATACCAATATTTTAATGCCATGAGCATATATTTTTAACAAATGTAAATATTTGTTTTCTTACTCACAAAGAAGCATATTAGTAGCTTGTTCTGCCTGCAAAATGGTTTCTTTCATATGCCTGAAAGAGACTTTATCTCATTTTTCTTGCCTTACTCCAGTGTATTTTCTTATCCAAATTGGTTCACTCTCTGTTTTGGTGCATGCACTGGGTGACTGTTGTATTACTCCTGGGATTCTTGCTGCAGTCTAACAGCAAGGTTTCCCTCCAGACAAAACCTAAGTTGATTGAGTTGTTCTAGGAGCTACTCTGATACAGGTACTATACCAGATTTCATTCCTTCTGCTTACTGCAGTCCTCCAACATAAATCAGCAGGCAGCTGTACTTTCAGCATCATTCTAGGAAACATATGTCAAGTAGCCTTAACATTTTGCTTAGTGTTCTTTGTGTTATAAAAGGATCTATAAGTTGTATATTTTAAATGCGTCAAGCCCTTGAAGATTTTACATAATGCTTAGAAGAGATGTTGCTCTTTGTGAAGTCTACCTTGAGTTATCTTGGAGCAGAGAGTCTTGGAGCAGAGAGAGAGGTTTCTGCCTTTACACATCTGTGTTATTATTTGTAAGCAAAGTAACTTCATGCTGAGACTTGGAGTGGAGCTCTGAGCAATCTGAGTGCAAAGAAAAAAAAAAAAGAGCTGTTAAAAATAGCACATGTTAATAAATATCATAAGGTGGCCTGATCACGTGGAAACAGAAGGAAAGGAGATATGTTGTATAGGATGTGACTGATATGCCAAAAAAGTTTTTGAATGTGTGCTGAATTTGTAGTATGACTTCCTGTGGCTAACAATATTGGAAGAGATAATAGTTACATAAAAGAGACTTAGTCCTTTTGTTTTCTCATGCACGTTTCCCATGTAAACTGATTTAATTTCACATTAAACTCTTTGATATAATGAGACCACCCATACACCCTGGAAGATGAGAGCGAGAAAGTGGGTTAGAGATGGAAGAATAGGATTTGAAGTGGGACTTCAAATAGGGGAGATCTCAGGCTAGTTGAATACAGGGAGTTGAGTGAAAGACCTGGTAGAAACAAAGATGACAATGTCTGAATAAGAAATCAAATACAGTATTAGTGACTTTTTGCAGTGTTGAAATAGAAATAAGAGGTTAGAGGATTAAAAAAAAATGGAATACATAGAGCAAAATGGATTTAGGTGTGTAGATGGGGTCAAAGAGTTAAGGCAAGGCATGCAATACACAAATATTTTAAAGTTTACTTTTCAGAAGTTAAGTCTCAGTGAAATATCTTCTTGGTAATAATTTGCTTGGTATTGCCGAGCTTAGGTTTCAAAAGCAAGGGAATTAAACCACTGTCTTATTGTCTTACTGCTAGAATTCTGTCCCTTCTTGGGATAACGTTATCTTGTTTTGTCTTCTTCTTAAAAAGAGTTTTGAAGAGTAGAATTTTGAGGTTTTGCTAGATTGTAATTGAAAAACATCTGACATTTTTTCCCCATTACATATAATAAGATAAGTCAAAAAGACTGATAACAGACCTTTGAAGTTCTTTTCTGTAGTTACTCCATTTTCGGTTTAGTCTTGAAACCACAAAAAGTTTAGAGATTGTGTAGAAGAGAAGCAGGATCAGGTGAATAGGAACAAGGTTTTCTTATTAAGCTTTTGTATTTATTTATTCATTCCATTAAAATGACACCTCACAGGATATTAATTCTCAGTGTGAGTGTGTTTCATTGTACCTTGGGGGCCTAACTTGATATGTAACAATGGGATATGACTAATGCAATTTATTCCTCTTGCCATGAGAGCTAGACTACTTCAGATGAGAGAGCTGTGCTTTGTCTAAACAGTCTGGGAATAGTTTCAGTTTGTTGCCTTCCTACTAGCCCCTGGCACATAGCAGATTTCAGGTACTAATTTTTACAATGAATGCAAAGCAAACCCCAATTTTTTTAAATGTAACATGAGTCATAAAGTTGCGGCGTTAGAATTTACAAGTGAGAACACTGGAGAAAATACATGTTTATTTCAAATGTTTCTGAGGCAGGAAGAGTTGGATCAAACACAAGTTTCATTATTCAAATTATCTGTATTGTCATATACATAATATGGCCATGTCTGCCTTCAGGTATGTAAACACACACACACTAAGACAGACATTTAAACAACAAAGAAGAGGTATTAGTGTGTATATCAAATGGAATAACAATTTTAAATACTCCATCATTTTGTAGTTACCAGAGAAAGACTGTGAAAGTGTTTTACTGGAGGGGATACTGTGATCTTGTTTTTTTTTGGTTGGTTGGTTTTTTTTGTTTGTTTTTGGTTTTTTTTTAGATAATATGTATGTATCTCAATGTTTGATGTTAGTTGAAAATTAGCTAACCTGAAACTTAACTGGATTTCTGAATTTACTGTTGTCCTATAACCAAAGTTTACTTTCTTGATGGTTGTGTCCTTGCTGAGGAACAATGAAAATATTTACAAAATGTTTTTCCTCAATAGGCAAAAAGTGTTGACTTAGTGACCATTGTGAGGTGGACTTATTCAGCTATTGGAAACATTCAGCAACACTAACATCTTACATAGTTCTTGTGTATAACTTGGCATAATTAAAACTACATAGTTCATGAAAAAAATTAAGATTGCAGATATTTTAAGATTGCAGATATCATATACATGTGTTCAAGTAGTTTTGATTGAAAATCCTTTTATCTCAGTATAGTGAGGATTTTTGTTCAAGCGAGTTCAATTTTCTCATCAGCTTCCAAAAGGTCGACTTCATATAATAAGGTTTTTTATTTTGCACAGAGTTACAGGGGCAAAAATGATCCTTCTCATCTCTTTCAGTTTGCCTTTCTGTGCTTATATGTTCTCTCAAATTGTCCTCATGCAGGTTAGGTTTTTTTTTTCTGTACATATCTAGGAATTCTGATGAATGTATCTTCATATTGGAATGCACTCTTTATCTCTTGGGCAGTCTACAGACTGTATTAAAAATTAAGTATCTGGAGGTCTTTGTTTTCATGTATAGAGTATCACATACATTGTGACACAGCTCAATTCACTAATCTCGGCAGTAATGAATGAGTTTCTTGGTGTTATAAGAAATGTGAAGATCTGAAAAAACAATTAAGTGACAAAACAGCTCTGTGATATAATAAGAGAACATTCAGTGCAATTGCGCAGTGAAACAAAGTAATAAGGAAAGTTTTCATCTCTTAACACCCAACTGTGACAAAATTATAATCTATGAGTTATTATGAAATGGAGGTAGAACAAAGTCATTGACTGGAGGGTAATGTTCCTCCTGTGGAAATAGACAGCCTAAATAACTGTGATACAGGCTTTGTTACAGTTCTCTGTGTGAGACTGATGGAACCCTGAGCTAACACTAGACCTTTTCTGAAA
>VZTM01007545.1:0-93588 GCA_013400555.1 Jacana jacana
AAAACAAGTGTGGAACTCTAAAGAGTTTGCTTGATTAATTATGAGTGATGGTCTAAGGAACAGGTTGAGACAAACTGTTTTATTTCACAGGTTGTGGAATATTAACAAAGAAATGGAAATGTCGGCTCATTATGAAACATTATTAGACACAATAGTTTAAAAAGTAAAGTCAGAATATACCTTTGCATGCTTGTATTGCCACGGCACTTAGAACACTTCAAAAAGGACCTTGAAAAATAAGTTTTTTAATCTGAAACACAACTATCCAATATTTGTCACTGTGAAACTTGACTCAGAAAATATGCCACAGGCATATAAACAGTTAACTAAAATATTTGGATAAACATATATCAAATAAGAAAAGATTAAATACGCTATAAAAAGGCAGTCAATTTGTCTGGGATAGATTGACAGTTGTGTGCAGTGCAATTAAGTATCTACAAAATTGGCTATATCCCACTGAGGCTATATCATAAAGCTGGCCATTTACTCAGTCAATGCATTGTACGCACTGTGCATTATGATTTCTCAATCTAGTTAAAAAATCTGGAAATATAAGTGAGGTCTTGTAGAGACAAAAGAAAGAATATGAAAAGTACCTGTTGCTTTACCTTTCTAAATCTGGTAGCAGCTGAGCTAATTGATTCTGTGATTAAGCTGTTTATTTGCTTTGGCTGGAATTAAGGCTGCTATAGGAATCGATTCAAGAGATGAAGTGGAAATTGATATAAAAACCATATGATGGTGGTGTGAATTGATAGCAAGCTTCTGGAGTTTTTGCTCTTAGAAGCCGATTCAGCTTCATTTTTAAGTAGTTAAAATTTTCCATCTATATATTTGTGTGGAAACCAATGCTGTAATTTGAATATTTAACCCCAGATGGCAGTTCGTCCACAATCTTATTTTTTTTTAAGTAGTAAAACAAAAAGTTTCACAGTTTTAATTAGGTTGCTTTGGATATATTTGCCATGTCAGGTATCTGACAGTCTTCACAGAAGACTGGAGACCTATCTGTGATCTGTTCTGTCTACTATCTTTACTATGCTTAGTAAGGAAGGTCTTAGTAGCTCCTAGTTCTTCATGGTTTGCTTCTCAGCTACCAGTTGAGACCAAGATATTGGGTAATTCCCCATTTTGTTTAATAAACAGCAAAACTTTACAAAGTTTACAGCTTAGAAATAGGAATAATAATTGTAAGATGACACTTGGTATTGAAGACTGTGAGACCTTATTTTGACTCAGCTGAACCGCTCAGCATTGCCCTACCGCTGCAAACCAAACTCCCAAAAGAATCACATTCCTCACAGTTCTGTTGTTAGAGACAGCCTGTAGTCTCGCATAAATAAGATCTAAGACAAGGGAAGGGTGTCACACACAGAAGCCACTGAAAAGCACATTTTTTAATTAAGCTGAAAGCCGTACTCAAAATTATACAATCAAAATCGAAAACACATTCTCTTTGTAAGAGTTTCAAATTGTGCCCTTAGTTCCTTTAATATTAAAGCAAGGAGAGAGTGCAAAAAAGCAATCTCTTTTGATGAATTACATGATTAGGTTCCGATTCAACTTTTATTATATCCTGTAACATTTAACATGGCATGTCACTGGAAACATTGAAATTGCCATAAATCTTGCATGTAAAAGCCCAAAATCTCATTGCTGTGTTAAGCAGTCGTGCGTTTTCTGACTATTCAGAAAGTTCTGCTTCATTTCTGTTTGTTAATTGCATTTGAGAACTGTGCAACCACTGCCTATTTAATTTGCCTGAACACAGTGCCTCATAGGCACTTGCATCCTTGGTTTACCTGACAGGCATCTAGAAGTGGTGGGACACAGACGGGATTTTGGGGCAATGATACATCTCAATGCTTTTACATGCAGTGGGCAGTTGTGCTTTAGGACTCAAATCATATTAAAAGCTTTGAAGTTCTACTATAGCCTTTGGAAAGCCTGGATGGACTGTAGGTTCCTAGGTCATCCCTCCTTTTGTTTCTTAAAGAAAACTTTTGTTTCTGATCAGGTCTGTCTAGACATGCTGCACGCACAAGCACAACTGTTTTGAGGTCAGATACTAAATTAAACTCACTGGACTCAACCCCCAAAGTTCTTATNTCAGGAAGAAACCTGAGAATTCAAATGTTAACTGAAGCATGTGTCTCACAATCATTGTCTGAAAAAAACCCTTCAACATTTAAGTTTAACTCTCCTAAGAAACACTCCCTGACTCCTGTTTATAATTTAAGTCATAGTTGGGTCATTATGTGATGGTCTAAGTGGGACTTAAGTTAGACAAACACTATATCCACTTCTCTGCTACCTTGAAATTTAAGCATAAGCCTATGTATCTTGTAACATCTTTTCATTCAATTTTTTCAGCGTGGGGATAGAAGCACCAATGCCTATTTTCAAAAGTGAGCTAGCATTTAACCATATAAATCTTTTTTACGAGAATGGACGTATAAGCTCCAGATACCATTGCCAAAAATAACATATTGGTTCCTTTATTCAAGATCATATCATGTTAGGAGAGAAGCTGAGCATCTGATATGTAATCAATAATTGTGAACATTTCACAGAAGCAAATTGCCCTCAGAGGAGGAAAGGATCTCTAAGGATCATATTTTAAAAAATCTTCCATCTTTATGAATAAGAGATAGAGGTCATGCCAGAGTAATAAAAAACAGACTGGAAAAAAGATATTATATAATGAAATGCATTCATCCTGCTATCTTAATTATTTCAGCATATAAACCCACAAGTGTTTCATTTGTAGAGCTGAGATTTTTGTATGTTCCCATGTCATTAAGATGGAAAGTCTCTTAGAGAATTTGTTGCATTTGCACTTTTCCATTCATGGTGTTCCTTAAACATGCTTAGAAATCCTGCTGTGTTTCCAAAAAATTCTAGATGGACTAGATTTGTCTGAGACACACGGTGATAACACCCCAGCCTCTGAGATTAAATCCTGCAGGTTCAGAGCTAGAATTTAGATTTAACAGGAAGGGGAGACACCATTCTGTAAGTTTGCTGGTTTTTAATGCAGCTTTCTTTATGTCATCTGTCTACAACAAATTAAATGAAGCAAATAACAATGCTCAATGGAAAAGCTTGTAATTTAAGAATTATATGGCTGACACACATGAAGAAACTCTACCATCATTTATCATCAACCTTTCTTGCATCCTTTAAGAATCTAATTTAATATGCGAGCTCCCAAAAATAAAAATAATCTGCAGTTTGAAATACATCAAATACTTTCTTTTATAGCTAAGCTTCAGCTTTGAGGACAAAATGGGGGCTATTTGAGAGACAGATAGCTCTCATTTAAAGGAAAGGGAGCTTGCCGGGAAACCTACGAGGTACAGAAAACTTAAATTGCAGAGGAAGGTACTTCTGGACATTGATCATGCTGCACTGAGGAAGCATTCCCCAGCACAGGGAATCAGCATGACTGTAGAGACTGATGTACAAAGTCCACCACTTCGGATGATGATGGTGACTCATCATCATCAACTGACTCCTGATGCTAACATTTAAACCAAGAAAAATGTGATTTCACTTAATTATGATAAATAGTAGAATGCTGCCTGGACCAGAACTGATCACATGCAATTTATATGCTGTACTAAAAAGCTACACATATAAGATTTCCATGTACCTTACACCACAAGGTTTTTATTAGATCTCTGGCTGATTTTTTCCTGAAAGCCTGCTTTTAGAGACATCATCATTGTACTGACAACATCTGTGAGTGCAGGCAGTAGCAGTGCTCCTATTAGGAATGACACACCTCATTTACTTACTCGGGAATTAGTGTCTTCTTCCTTGGTGATGCAAACTAAGTAGGGGTTAGTGAAACAATTCAGCTAGGATTTGCAACAAAGTCCAAGGACATATCAAGTCCAATGCTGTTGGGGGAGATTTAGCCACAACCTGTCCAAGAAACCAAGCAAAAATGACAAAACCCCTTCTTTCATTCATATCTTCCTGGAAAAATCTGTAACAAGACTGGAAAATGCACAGCTGAGGCATCCTAGGGTAATGGGGTGGGTATCCTAGGGGCAACAGGGCAATCCCAAGCACAAATACAGACTGGATAGAGAATAGATTGAGAGCAACCCTGAGGAGAAGGACTTGGGGGTATTGGTTGATGAGAAGCTCTCCATGACCCAGCAATGTGTGCTTGCAGCTCAGAAAGCCAACCACACCCTAGGCCGCATGAAAAGCAGCATGGCCAGCAGGTCCAGGGAAGTGATTCTGCCCCGCTACTCTGCTCTTATGGGACCCCATCTGGAGTAATGCATCCAGCACCAGGGGCCTTCAACATAAGAAGGACATGGACCTGTTGGAGTAAGTCTAGAGGAGGGCCACAGAGATGATCAGAGAGCTGGAGCACATCTCCTGTGAAGACAGGCTGAGAGAATTGGGGTTGTTCAGCCTGGAGAAGAGAAGGTGCCAGGTATACCTTATAGGAGTCTTCCAGTACCTAAAGGGGGCCTACAGGAGAGATGGAGAGGGACTCTTTATGAGGGAGTGTAGTTACAGGGTAAGAGCAATGATTTTAAACTGAAAGAGGATAGATTTAGACTAGATATTATGAAGAAATTCTATACTGTGAGGGTGGTGAGGCACTGCAACGGGCTATCCAGAGAAGTTGTGGATATCTCATTCTTGTTCAAGGCCAGGCTGGATAGGGCTTTGAGTAGCCTGGTCTTGTGGGAGGCGTCCTTGTCCATGGTAGGAGGGTTGGAACTAGATGATCTGTAAGGTCCCTTCCAACTCTAACCATTTTATGATTCTCTGATTCACTGATTCTATGAAGTTTTGAGAGGGCTTTGGTGATTCAGGTTCATTATCTACCTTAATTCATTAAAGAACTTCTGGGGACCGATTGCTATTTGTTACCCACTATTCATGGAAAACTTAAAAGGTCTTAGGCTGAGGTAAAGAGGATCACTCCAGCAAGGCTGGTGGGTTTAGACTGATACGCCAGGGTTTAGACTGATAGGCCAAGGTTCAGACACAGAGCTTGGACAAAGTATACTCTTTTTTAAAATTTTTTAGTGAATACTTATGCAATGCAAAACTGTCCTGTCTTTGGGCACATATAATACATATCTTATTCTGTCTTTCTCTCTCTTTACTGTATCTTTTTATATACAGTACTAGACAAGTAAATCAATATGTATACTCTGTCACAAACTTGTTCCTGATTTGTAAAATGCAAAACATATTTTAAGAGAAACTAGATAATAAAAAATTTGAAGAAAGTGTTTTTTCTCAAAATAATGAAGCTATATACGTTTTAAAAACTATTTTTAAGGGATTTCATGCTACAGCTAATTTAAAATGCAATATTTTTTATAGCTTCAGAGTAGTTCCTACTAATCATTACAAGGAAGAATGTTTTTGTGTTCATACAGGCACGGTGGGATGGCCTGACAGGGCGCATAACCTTCAACAAAACAGATGGCTTGCGGAAGGATTTTGATTTGGACATTATTAGCCTCAAGGAGGAAGGAACAGAAAAGGTAACCAGATCATTTGTAAAACAATGACAAAAAGTTAATTTGACAGGGGCATAGGAGAGTCCATTCTCTGCAGCTTTAATCTCCTCTGCTTGGCATAAACCCCACTATTCACAAGATTAAGTCAAGTTAAAACTGAGCTACTAAGATTGTTTCACTGTTTTACAATGTGCACCTTGCATTTGAAGGTATAGGATAGGAATTTGGGACTGGAAAAAATAGTCTGAATCGAAATAAGTATTTTAAATGTATGTTATCTTCAGCTCATGCCACTGTAAGTTAGTGTGGTAAATTCATATATATAGATAAAACCTGGGCTTATCTTACATGTACGTCTTTCAATAAATGTGACATGAGGGAGAGAGGAAAGAAAATCCTTGAGTAATAACCTCAAAAAGAGTTCAGATATTAAAAATCTTCATTATTTTGAGATTAGAATTGTTCTTTTTCCCTCATGTCCTTAACTGCTTATCATAAATTGCGCTGAAATGGTGAGACTACAGGGGACTAAGTGAGTTGTAGCACCTTTGTTTGAAAGCAGAAAGTTCAGCATGATGCGATGTCAGAAACTGGTTCTACATTCAAATAAAAGACAAATAAAATTCACAGTCCTTCAGGACACTCAGGGAAGCATGCCTCTGAAAAAAGAAAAAAAAAAATCCACATCAAAAGATCCTGTTTTTCTTACTTTACCACTTATAAATTCTCCAAAAGATGCAGAGGTGTAAGTCAGGGAACGCTCCTTGACTTGTAGAGACCATAGGAAAGAGCCCAAAGCCACGGATGCTTTTGACCATGGTTTATGCTAGCTGTACAGCACTGCTGCTGGCATCTAAGCCTTGCCATTGTCAACCAGAACCCACACTGGAGACCAAGGAAAGATTGGGGTGGGGTCAGAGGGAGGCAGGATGGACTTGCCCTGGCCCTCAGCCACCAAATGAGCGCTCCTGACAGGCACCATAGGGCTCCCTCCACTGCTGCCTAAGAGGTCGCTGCTGGGGGTGTCAAAAAGTCCCTAATGCAGGTAACACCATCAGCTCATGTCAGCTGGAGACAGCATTCTTTCTTGCTCTGTATACCCTGGATTGACTCCGTATGATGACTATTAATGGGTTAATTGAGACCTTAAATGTGATTGCTCCCACACAGCTCTCTGGTCTGGTTCTCTTTTCATTTTTAATGAAGCACTCTGTTTATTTTTCTCTGTACCAAGGCTGCTGGCGAGGTTTCTAATCATTTATATAAAGTGTGGAAGAAGGTTTGTACACGGACAGGTGATGCAAAAAACCTTTGGGCTGGGTCTTCAGACTCATCCTTTGGGTTTTGACAGTGACTCATATTGCAGTTTAGAGACAACAGTCTTTCCAAAAGTATGAATTTTTCTGTTAGATTAAGTTTGATCCCAATTTGAGACACTGTTAATTCCAAATAGTAAAAACATTTTGTGAGTATTCAGCTTTTTCACCAAAATATATATATTTTTTTAAATTATTACTTTATTTCTTGGGATCTGTGCCTTTTCCCTCTCTAAGTAGAAGCTCCTGGCTGCAGAAAAAGCAGTCCTTTTCTCACCTATTATCAGAAGGGATCTTGATTCACCCAAGATTCACCATGAGTGGTAAATTTACACCATTTCAAACGTGTATTAGCACCAGCAGCAAGGACTGATTTGACATGCAGGGTTGGGGGGAGGGGGTTGCCTCCCACAAAACACATACTGTGCAGGCAAAGTTCAAGTATTGTTGACTCAAAATTTGGACGAGTATGTTATTAGCTCCTTACAGAAAATAACGTAGATGATTAAGTGGGTGCTGTCACTGACTAACATATGGAAACCTGAACTACGCTTGTTTATAAAAGATGTAAATTGCCCCAGGAATCTCAGCCTTCTTTTAACATGAGATTCCTCTGCCTGGTGGAAAAGACGCCAAAATGGAAATCAGAGACCAGCTTGATGCTCTGCTCAACACTGGAGGTACAACCCACAGTTACCATTCTGTAAAGAGAAGATAACAACTGCATTCACCCTGTTTAAAGTGTACTAGCATTACAAGAGAAAAATTTCTTACAACACTTGGAATTATATTTTGTATATATTTTACACAAATCTTATATTTCCCACCCCTCCATATACACATTTAAAAAAGGGTTGGGTTTGGTTTTCTGTTGTATTGGGAAGGATTTCAATGCTAGAGAGTAGACCAGTGCAAAACAACCTATAGCACTCTTTTCATGTTCTTATAAAGCATATATTTAATAATCTTGTTTTAATCTTCAGTGAATCAGGTGAAGGCAAAAAGGCTCCCATTTCCCTCATTACTGATGAATAGATCATCCTACCTGACATGCAGAACGCTATTGAACCAATCTCACTTTTGACTCTAGGCATTTCATGCTACTCTGAATTGATTTAAACCAAATTACAATTGGTTCAGAGCACAGGCTTGCTGAGAAGGGCTTATGACACCTCTCAAACTTGTCACTAAACTGCAATAAATCCCCTGGATTCACCATAGTGATGTACTACCTTGGCCTCATTCTTCCAGTGCCCCTCTGACCTCCTCCATCACTCTAATCAGGGTTGACCTACGGTGTCATTCTTCTATCCAGACACAGAGTGGTCTCCTGGTGTACTTTGTATGCACTGTGACTGTGTCGCTCCATGTTCTTCATGGTTGTTCTCCTTTTCCCTGCTGCAGACGATAAAAGCATATCGAGTCAGCACCAATGAGCAGAACGGCTTTTTGATTAACTCAGCCACCTTGGTGCAAATTCAAGGACACTGGTTATTTACTATATTCCTGGCACAAGCTATCATAATATCCAACATTTTATTTCATGTGTACCTTCCAGATCAGTTTGCCAACCTGATCTAGTTTTGGAAACAAAGGGAATGACTGATAAACACTTGAAAAAATTATTTTTGAAAAACAGTGTGACTATCCTCATTAAGCACACTTTGGAAAAAAAAGTTTGTGACAGGGGAAGTAATGGCACCCAAGGACACAAACTCCAAGTTTGTTTGAAATTATAGTTATTACCCCAAATCCACACTCAGCAGGCACAAACTAATGTGCTGGATTTGCTACAAAGGCAGCACCATCTCTGCCTCAGTTAACAACCAAAGAAAAAGAGTCCTGGGTCTGAAATGACTGAGTATCTGAGCGTAGATAGAGATCTTCAGTACACAGGAGAAGTCAGTGGGTTTTGTCTTAGATTCACTTCACAGCTTCGCTGGCAATCCCAGCAGGGAGGATCTGAAAGCGGATCCCTCCTGGGTAGAGCTGAAACATGCTAGCAGAGCAGCGTGGTGATACGAACGGCTCTATGGATGGCTGATGTCAGTCCCCCAAGCCGTCCATCCAGTACTCTCCCCAAATGTCCACTATAAACCAAATTACCTGAGCAAGCCCCTTGCCTGGGAGTTTTCTCAGCCCTCAGGCACACTGAAAGCCACACTAAATCCAAAGGCAAAAAAAACCAAAGAAGCTTTCAGATTGTGTTCATGTTAAGGAAATATTTATCTGAATAAATCAACAGAATTATAATTTCTATCCTCACAAGGTGTAAATCCAAATCCATTGAGATCATGAAGATCTTTCCCTTGAGTCTTTGGGGTGGGCACTAAGTACAGGAATTCTTCACTGTCTCTGGGGCTAGAAAGGAATTTGTCTTTGGCCACTTATACTTCTTGGGTAAATACTGATCAGTGGGTGAAATGGTATCACCTTGCTATCTCTGTCATATAGAGTATTCAAGAAATGACAGAATAAGCTTTGCTAAACCTGCTGAAGGCACAGCGGAAGCAAAAGGCCAGTACATCCATCAATCTACTTCAACATACTCATTCAAGATTTTAATATTGGAAGAGTGAGGTCTTGCCATCTGTTTCAACTCCACCATTTACAAAATTTAAAAGAAAAAGTAAAAATTTGACATTTGATATTTTTTAGCAGGAAACAAAGTCAACATGATCGACTTCTGTAGCAAATTGGCTAATACACCACTGTATTGACATGCTGTATACTCTTACATCTTGCTCATTTCCACCTGCTTTTGAAAGGGCAGTATGTTCCCTGTGTTTTCTAAATCAGCCATTTGATGTTACTACCTGATTCAGATCTACAGCCCTTTCTGTTCTTTAGCATTTCACACTACTGGTGTCTCTTTCTGTGGTGACCAGAACCTGTGCACTCTTCCTAGGCAGTGAGAGAACATTAGAGAAATGTTACAGCTCGCTTAGGTCAGGCAGACGCTCACTGACTCTCTTCTGCACAGATTGGGGTTTGGAACTCATACAGTGGCCTTAACATGACAGACAGCAACAAGGACCGATCAACCAACATCACGGATTCCTTGGCTAACCGGACGCTTATCGTCACCACTATTTTGGTAAGCCTCACTGGGTGGAGGTGGCGCTACCGGCTGCACTGTAGAATGCAGATTTTGCTGCTGGTGGCTTGCAGGTCTCTCCATGGCCACCTTTGCCACTCCTAACCTCACTCCATGGCTGTTTCCTCCTTGCTAAACAAGGCTTGGTTAAAGTACCCTGTTTGCAAGCCATTTTTTTAATTATTTAAACTCAGAATTGATGCACGTTCACTCATCCACAAGAAGGATTAAAAAATACCCCATTGCCAATGAAAAATTCTCAGGGACCTTTACCTCTAAAATTTTGTAGCTTAATTTAGCGTTTTAGAGATGACCCCTGCATACTTTTTTTTCCCAGAAGAACTAGCGCCCAAATATTCAGCTTTGCAGTCAGTGCTTATACATGCTTTTTACTCAAAATGAGATGAAGAGGACTGAACAGAAGTAGCAAACAGTGGATAGAAAGACTGAGTTGTGATCTTACTATGATAAATGGAAAATAATGCAACTGGGTATTCACAAGTTGTTCAGCCTTATGCATTCTGCCTGGCCAGTAATGCCACTTATTTCAATTATTCTGCCTAATTCCTCAGGAGGGAAAGAGCTCAAAGGCTCCCTCTACACTCCTCTTCTACTGCCAGAGGTACTTTGCCATGTTAAACTGCAGAAATCGTGCTTGGCCTGATGTTCAGTCCAAAATTCTTTAAAAAGAAAAGCAAAGGTACTTTGCAATCAACTTGTCTGAGCTATTTTCAATTCTCTCATATTAATACCTGCTCAGCTCACAGCTATTTTATACATTTAAAGATTTCTTTTCAATAAAGATTTATTTTTTACGGACTATGCAGTGTTAGGGTGTCCTTTTCCTGTTATTTAGGCTTCTCTCTCCTTCAACATCCCTGCCTGTCCATTAGGGTGGAAAAATGTAGAGACCTTGGATCTGATTTTGGAGCTGCTAAGCACTACTTTAATTAAAGCTCATGGGAGCTTTGAATGGCCCGTTCCACTGAAAATTAGGTCCCTTATGCTTATCACTAATTGATTCAGTCAACTTGTTAACACACCTAAACCAGGTTTTAATGGACATGATAAATTACTGGTTTCCATGTAATTGCAATACCTTTATAAAATATTTGCATAATTTAGAGAAACTGTTATAATCTGAAACAAGTCTCATTTCTGTTGCTCCCTGTCTACTGTCTTTTTCTATAGGAAGATCCCTATGTTATGTACAAGAAGTCTGACAAGCCCTTGTATGGAAATGACAGATTCGAGGGTTATTGCCTGGACTTACTAAAGGAGCTGTCAAATATTTTAGGTTTCATCTATGAGGTCAAACTAGTTTCAGATGGTAAATATGGAGCCCAGAATGACAAAGGAGAGTGGAATGGGATGGTCAAAGAACTCATAGATCATGTAAGACTGAATCCTTCTCTCTTTATTCTTCTTTTGACTGGGGTATTTTATATGAAGCCAGTCCAAATGAAATGTTTGCATTGGTTTTCCTTTTTTTTAGAGCCACTGGTCTGTCTTTAGTTCCACTTGTCAGAGTAGGAACTCTCATCAGTAGATCTGAACAAACAGTTCACACGCGTTGGGGGGGACCCTCTGTCAGCGGTGTGGCAGTGGATACTGAGCACAGGTCCTGCCCACCCCTTGGCTGCAAACTCCAATGGCAAAGGCTGAGCTTCTAGCTTGCCTCTGATCTGTGAATGTAGTCCCTGCCTATACTCGCTAGCAGTCTGTCCTGTTGTACAGGACTGAGACCCGTATCCCTGGTCATACTTCTCCTAATCACATGAAAGTGATTCCAAGCATTCCTCTGCCTGCAAAAAGAGGAGGTGAATATCATGTGCCAAATCATACCCTAGCGATGTTAAAATTTGTTGCACACTTCAGATTTATAGTCGAATTTGGTTTGGTTTGTAATACCTGGGGGAAAAATGGACAGAATAGTGGCATGTTTGTTGAACAGCAAAAAGAATGAGCATTTTCCCATTTGTGTTTTCAGAAAGCTGATCTGGCAGTTGCTCCTCTCACTATTACCTATGTAAGAGAGAAAGTAATTGATTTTTCCAAGCCCTTCATGACGCTGGGAATCAGTATCTTGTACCGGAAGCCCAATGGGACAAACCCTGGTGTTTTCTCCTTTTTAAACCCTCTTTCTCCTGATATTTGGATGTATGTCCTCCTAGCCTGCCTCGGAGTCAGTTGTGTTCTCTTCGTCATTGCGAGGTAAGTCAGAGAAGTAGTTTAGATGCATCCACATTAACTAACTGTCCTCCCATAGGTGTTGCATGCGCTCTGCAAAGCAGATATAGTATAATACTATCCTAAGGGTTTTATCCAGTCCTAAAACATAACATCGTAGAAAGTCTCTTGGTATTTTCACATCAACACTGCTATCACTTTTATATATTGCAATGTGATGAGATTCTACTTTCCTTAAGGGCTGAGTGGAGAGGAACATTCAGTGAAATGTGTCAGGCTTTCCTTGGCAGTATACAACACCTCAGCGGACTACATGTTGAAAAGTAGCTTATATTACTTGCATGTAAGCACTTCTCTTTTCCACTAACAGTGCATATGGTTAAAAGGTAAGAAAGAGGATGTGAACATATTTTTGCTGAAGGATGTTGATTAACTCAGCTAGTTTCCTCTTGAAAGTACAAGATAACGTGACTGGGAACCTAATGGGACAATCTGCAAGGTGAAGTGTGTCCCTGGCTCTCTCCCAGCACTGTCCTGATATGCACCCTGCCTGTCAGTGGCAGGCTCCCAGTGATGTCCCTATTCAAAACCAGCAGAAATATACACATGGCTTTTCCAAATGAAGCCAAAGCTCATAAAGTTCTCAAAGGTAGATGTGCCACAGTTTCTGGGCTATTGGACCACAGTCACTTCTCCAGAAGGGCAGCAAAGTACTTTATACTCTTATCATTGAACTTTACCTTAAAACCTTGAGACAGCTGATACGGTTTCACTGAGTACAAGCTACTTGTCATGGCCTCAGAGACCATGGACCACAGTTTGTGAGTCAGTTTTTCTAGGGCTTTGAACAAGAGCAAACCAAGCAAGAAAAAAAAAATTAACTTAGAAACTTGTTAGAGGAAATTGGTCATTTGAGGCATACTTTTCCCTATACTCCTCAATAAACCTGGACTCTGAACAGGCATAGTTACTGGCCTTTTCTTCAAATAGTGACCTTGGAATTTAATTTTCAACCCTATTTATTTGATATCATACCACCTTCATTTTATCTTTTCATAATTTAAGACATAAATATTTTACTAGTGCTTCACAGAGATTCATGTTTTGGTTCTATTTACTGAGAATCTCTAATTAAGCCTTTCCCCACTTCTGTTACGCATTGTTTTGCATATACATCAACAATATATTCCACATTAATAAAATACATGGAAAGTATCCCAAGAAAACATTTATATAAGAATGGAAGTGATGAATCATTGGAAGTCTGCACATTCACATCACAGCAAAAGTAACAGAAATGCAGCTCTTATTGCAAATGATAGCATTCAACTTTAAGAAGTAAGCAATAATGTGTCTATTCCAATTAATACATACCGATACCTCATTCAAAAGTAATCTATTAATTGTAGTTGGCATCTTTAACAATATAGCACATTGTTCCTGACTTCCACTTCTGTGTGAGCCAGGTCAAATGAAGCTCTTGCTGCTTTTCCTCCAATTTACTGTTTTCTTTTAATCAAAAGACAGAGCCCTGCAAAACCTTTATTCACAAGAGCCCTTCTGCTGAGAATGACTGGCCTCAAATAATACATTTCACTGAACAAACCTTGTTCCAGATGGACAACGTATGGGAATGCTTCACTTGCTTGCATGTTGCTCTACTGGTACAAAAGCCCAGAAATTTGTGGGATTTCCTTTTTCCTTTAAATCACTGAAACTGTGAAAAAGGAGGAGGGAATTAGAGGAGGAGGGGTCATGGGTTAACTTATTAGTGTTGGCCCTCAGTAAAAGGAAGAGTTCATCCATCCCTGGCAGCTATGGGACTGTACACAATTAGTCATTGCTTCCCACAAGCTCTTGCAGTGGCTCACTGTACCATAAATAAGAACTCTTACTGTACGCAAATCATGATCTCATTCATGACTAATATTAAATCTGCTCAACTGTGACAGATTGACTTTTCTGCGGTTGTGTGCCAAGACTAAAAACGTCCCACAGTCCTCTCCACCTCAGAACAAGCAGAAGGGAATACAAAGCCTGAGTTACCCTCGGCACCTTTGTTTTTTAAAATAGCAGCATCAAGTTTGCAAGAATAAATAAGCATCAGGGTCATCTGTCAGCTCTCAGCGCCGCCTACATGCAGATGCATGGCCAGGAGCAAGCCAAAAGGAAATGCGCAGTACTCGCAAATCACCAGCTGTGAAACCTGTTCGCTTTTCTCTCTTGGCTGTTAAATATTGCTCCAGATCACAGTGTAGCCTTTGGGAAAATCCATAGGTTTGCCCTATGCAACTGTATTATGTTTTGTTTCTTAAATCTGTCTAAAAAAGCAGTAGTTCCAGGAGCAGCGTAACTAATGAAGCCTGATTTCCCCACAGATTTGTGTCTCATGGTGGATTGTGATCGGCAGTTGAAGTTTGTTTGTCTGTTTGTTTGCTTTCCCTGCAGCTGAAGGATTTATAGGTGATCTTTCCCATGTGGATTAACTAATACATAACGAGTTGTGAGCTCATCCTGCAGCTTCTCTCCTAGTGAGGCTACTACTGCAATGATTCACAACACCTGTAGGAGCATAATAACCTGTAAGGCCTCTGCCTATTTGTCAAATGTGGCTACAATTATCTAAATGGTTTACAGGTCATTGAAGGTATAGACCCCCACACATTCATAATACACAGCACTAAGCCTGACTTCTAACAACTTAAATATATCAAGTTTGCATGCCATGCTCATAACCCACCTCTTTTAGGAAAAGAGAAGAACCTACTAGTTCAGCGAGTATTTAATATAATTTTCTGAATGGTTACATTTTTTTCTGATAGATTTTTTTTTTTTAACTGATACCTAAAACCAGGGCCTAATTAGATTGTGACTGTATAGGCTGAAGTAAGCAAAACTGTGTTCCCATATCATCTTAATTTATTTTAGACTTTATAAATTCTAATTTACTACAAGAAGCCAAGCCGTTCTTACAGTCTATGTCTAAACCTGTTCACATCTCTGAATATGTCAAGATTTCTGTAAGATTTGCCAAGTGTTGCAGCAAATATTGGTTAGATTGGTTTTAAGAACCTCAGGAAACATCCAGTTTTTAATACTACCGTAGCAAATTAAACAGTTAATAGAAATTTGACATCACTTCATGGAAGACAAATATTTGGGAATAATTTTCATAGGCTGGGATATTCTGCCAGTTATTTCTTCAGACTTTTTGGCAGCTGCATAATTTTTCATTTGTGTTTGAGCTTTATGTAGCCCTGTCATTGTTATATTAATTTTT
The DNA here is from genome assembly GCA_013400555.1 of Jacana jacana. Lineage (NCBI taxonomy): Eukaryota > Metazoa > Chordata > Aves > Charadriiformes > Jacanidae > Jacana > Jacana jacana. The sequence goes on from VZTM01007545.1 coordinate 15,391, forward strand.
AAACTCAAACACTGAAGTTTTTATCACTGTGAAGGGTTACAGAGTGACAAAGCTCTTTTCCTAAGTATGCTGCCAGTGAATGAACAAGGCTTTTTCTGCCAAAATTTCCCTTTACCGCTAATATCATATCAGCTGTGCTGTTGCTGTTGCTGGTAGAGCTAGCAAACTGAGGTAACCACCAGTGGTGAATAATATCACACAGAGCCTATGTAAGAAGGTTCTTAAGTGATCTTGAGCATCTCATCTTTATCAGAAACCTCAGTATAGCTACTTCTGAAGGTCCAAAGAGGGAGAAAACCAGGGGAAAATGAGCAGGAAAGCAGGAGGCCTGAGCGGTGAAAGAGCAAAACTGTAATCTGGTCTCTTCCTAGAACTCAGCACAGCTATAGAAGCACAAGAAGAAAGTCAGCTTTCTTTCAAGGTGAAAAATAAATGTGTACCCTAGTACCACATTAAAATATATACCCAGAGCTATAACAATCTTTCCAGTCTGGCAGAAAGAGTTCTGCTGCCAGAATTTCATCGCCACTTTCTAGCAACTGCTGTTTTGCTCTTTTGGTGGTAGAGACATTTGTGCCCAAACTACTGAATGTAATTTTTGTTTGAAACTATGCCTTGGGCTTCCCAGTCAGGGTCAGGTTGGGCAGAGTTATTTGTACACCTTCTTATGGTCCCATGTTAACACTCTAGGACCCTGTGGGTGAACACTCAGTATGGGACCTCTTGCCTTCCATGCCAGTTGGCAGCTCAGGCAGCCTACAAGTCCTAATTCTGGGTTACATGTTAAGGATGTGTTTCCCTACACGTACACAAACTGAGTTGGGACCAGTTTTGTTGCTACACTGCAGCTGCATTCATTATTCATTATAAATCTCAAACTTGTAACTTGATGATTGCTTTTCTTTTAGCTGGTGTATGCAGAACTGTTTCATCTTGAATCTTTTGTTATTATTTTTAATGCTATCGTACTAGTAAAGGTAACACTGTGCAGCTAATGGCCTCCTAAACTACAGACTGTTTCACTTAGTGGGTTCGTTACTATCAGAGTTCATTACTTCAGCTAAGCAAGGCACTCTGCTTGCAACCGTGCATAAATTCAATGCTTAATTATATTGTTGAAACAGTAATTAAAATGTATCGGCATGACATTGTCAATTAAAGCTATATTCATAAACTTCATGAGAAAGCGTGCAGCAAGCCACACAGCAGTGGGAAGCAACAGCAGGCAAGGTACCTTCAGGGAGAATCGGTCCTTAATGTAGCTCTGCCAGGTGTTGTGCAGAGCAGAAGGGCCACGGTTTGCAGTTGCAGGACAATGTGCGGGGAACAGAGCAGAGTTCTTCTATTAAAGGCAATCCTCTGCATAATTCTCTCCTTGCAATGCTGACAATGTGGCCCTGCGGCTTTCAGGCACTGTAATTGCTCCCGAGCACCTTCCAACGATCAGCAGCTCCTTTTTTCCATAGCCGTGGCAGCCTTGTACAGGGAGAGCACGTTCAGCATCCAGCACCTCAACTACAGACAACTAACGATGGTTGCCTTGAGAGGGCTGCTACTCCTTCATTATTTTCCAAACGCTTTACCAAGGAGCAGCTATGATGGCTTCCAGTTGTCGCTCTTCCCCTGCAGATGTCTGTCTGTCTGTCAACAGTGCAGGAAGGAAAGCCATGAGGCGTTGCAGCAGCCTCTAAGCCGAGCACGGGAGGAGTAAGGTGTAGCCCTGTGCTAGATGTGGGACTGTGCAAATGGCTCCTGGCATTGCAGCGCTGCTCCACAGCTTGCACGAGGCAGCTGCGAGACGTCCCGTGGACAGCCTTTCAGCTGAGGTTTTCCTTTTCTCATTTCCTTCATTAACTTCCTCGCTTTGTGCGTTGTTCAGCAGGTTTGCTGCCGCTGTGTGTACTCTATTTAATGTTTACAGATTGTTTCTGTTAACTGCCACAGGTTTACACCATATGAATGGTATAACCCCCACCCGTGCAACCCAGACTCAGATGTGGTGGAAAACAATTTTACTTTACTAAATAGTTTCTGGTTTGGAGTTGGAGCTCTCATGCAGCAAGGTACACCGGTTACACTTCGTTATCGCACACGTCCCACAGTCTGCTCAAGGGCTTCTGTGCTGGTAAACTCCACTCTCTGTAAATACAGCGTATACTGTAAAACCTGATCTCAGAAAATAAGCAAGAGAAGAAAGGAAGAAAAGGATGTGCCACTACAACTGGTAGCAGGGAGAAAAGGGGGATCCTGTGAAATCCAGAACAGGGCTGCAGCAGGAGGAAGGAGGGGAGGCATCTGAGCAAAAGAGAAGCAGACAGGACCAAACAGAAGCTTCTGGAGCTGAAATAGAAAATAATCACAGGAGAGATATGAAGTGCTTTATGCTGAAGTTGAGTTTATTGGTGTAAGAGGAAAATGTTGGGCTCCATCCCAAAGGAAACAGTAATAGAGTTAGCTACCATAGAAAAATTGTTTTAACTGCCAAACAAAAAATGGTGCTCCTTCTTCAGAAAAGTTGTTAAGTTTGTTGGCATTTGTAAAACACTGTTTAAAACCAAAACCAAACCTTTTTTTTATGGCTTTTCTGCAGGTATGAGTCCCATCCTTCTGTAAATGCATCCAACCCTAGAAGCTTTAGCTTAACCCTGTCATAAGTCATGCTTACTGGTGATTTTGGAAACAGCTGACATTTTACTCAGTTGTCAAGGAAGGGCAGTGAAGTTTACTCCATATGGGAAGTCAAAAAACAGATATGTGTACTAAACACATTTGTTTATGGCTTGTATGTTCTAAGGTTTCCAGTTTTATCACTATTCATCAAATCTGGGGTCCACTGAAAAGAATGAAAATATTTTCTGACAAACATTTCAAGTTGAATCAAAGCTGAACCAAAAAAACCCACCCCACGACAACAACCCAAAAGGCAATTCAGAGGAAAGCCCAGCAGTACCTTGGTATTAAATTCCTAAACATTTAAGTAAGGAATGTAAAGCCATCTCTACATTCATCCAGGTACAGTTTATTCTTCCCTCTTTAATAGAAATTAGTAGCAGTAAGAAACAAACAAACAAACAAAAAAAAACCCAACCAAGGAGGGTTTTTTTCCCAGATACGCTTTAGAATACATTTTGTATTATACCTAAGATGCACTTGCTTTTATTGGTGCACTAATGTGTTGTCAGGATATAGAGGTTCCTCCTAGATTACTCGGAAGGAGGTTGGATGAAAGAAGAGCCATTTTGTTTCGCCTTTTTTTTTGTTTTCCTTCCAATTTATCAGTGAAACACAGGCTGAGGTTTTACAGTATCAGGCAGGTGTGTGTATATAACTGTGATTTCCCTGTGTGTGAAAGTGCCCCAGGATTCTGTGTTTCCATGTACTGCCTTTTTTGGAGTTTACCATCATCCACAGCAAACTGTGGGATGCAGTGTCTGCTCGTTACCACTACCTTGGGTACATGACAGTCAGCCCCAACCAGACTCTGCTTGTCTTTCAAGAAGATTAAAAACAAAACAAAAGAAAGAAAGAGAGAGAGAGAGAGAGAGAGAGAGAAAGAGAGAGAGAGAGAGAGAGAAAGAAAGAAAAAACATTTGTAAGGCAACACAAATGTTTCCATGTACAAACTTGTGGTGCGTGTGATTGTAAGTGCATCATCGTTAATGTGAAGAGTTTGAACATGATGTGAATGGTTGTGAAACTCTGCATCTACCGTTACGCTCTTTCTTGTTGGCAGCAGCTGCTTGTTATGCTTGATTGGAAGCCACTTGTTATTAAATTTTAAAATGTGATGATCAGACTTTCTCTTTTCTACAGAGCGTGAGCAAAGTCTGGATCAGGATTGGCTGTCATGTCTGCCATAAAAAGGCACTAGAGAGACTTCAGCAAGTATTGTCTCTGACCCTGAGTCTTCCTAGCAACGTTTTTATTTAGACGTTACATCCCCTGTTTTTCCCCTGAAAGTCTCAGATGTGTTATGCATACTCTGAAAGCATCCAAACAGGGCACATTTCATCCAATCCATTCAGATAAACTATCACTTTATCACTTTCAGAAAGGCAAGCTATCAGAGCCCCAGATCAGCCAAGCAATGGGTCACACCAGGGCTATTCCACTAAGCGGAGGGCTCAGGGCAAGGTCCGTGAGCGTGGAGCATATATAAATGCTTTTCGCTGGAATCTCAGCCCTCGAAAAGTTGAATGTTGAAATAATCATGGGAGTGATCAAAAGAGATGCTGGGCTCACTCGATTCAGCTGGGAGCAGAGCGTGCTCAGCACCTCACAAAAGCAAAACCGGAACTCACTGCATAATTAATAGACTCTGGCGTCTTGAGCTTAATTGAACTGAATGTATTCTGCTGCTTTTTCACGAACAACTTTTTGCTAGAGGAATTCACAGGAGGTTTGGCATCTCACCCCACAAATTGAGCACACAGGGCTTCTCCACCTACTCTCTCGTTCCGCTGTAAGGCTGTGCTGCCAGATTTCATGGTTTCTTGTTAAGATATCTGCAAGGTATCTGGCTATTATGCATTACTGGGAAGTGTGTGTCAGAGCTAGGTATTTCATCGGAATCCAAGTGTAGAAATTATATTTTAGTAGCTGCCTAGGCTTAAGAAAACCAAACCTTCAGGATGACCTGAATCAGCACTCCTAGAAGCCAGCTTTTGCAGGTCAGCCCCAGCTCAGAAATGAACACATGCTTTTCCTGAGAGCAGCAATACAAAAAAAGGAAAAGATTACATTGTATTGAAAAAAACCAACAAACTAATCTGAAAAGCGAGAAAATACAGTAGACCACAAACATAAACCCAGACAGAGCTACAGCTCCTGAAATGAGTATATTTGGACTCGGAAATTTCAAGTAAGAGTTTCCACTTCTAGACCATCGGCTTAATTTGAAATCCGTGTAGCACCAGGGCTGCACAGGGCTGCACAGGCAGAGCATCTGCTCTCACAGTTTGGCAGTTCTGTCAGACTACTCAAACCCTTGGGCTATGCTTAGCTTTGACCTTTAAGAAACACGTCTATATGTTTACAAAGCTAAGTTAAATCTGTTTGCTGATTGTTTCGAAAGTTTTTACCCTTTTGGTCTTTCCACCAAAAGTCACATTCAGTGTTTTTGCAAAGTCTGAAAATGTTCTCTGTAACATGTTTAAATTTCTTACAGAAATCATTAAATAGCTGGGGAGAGATAATATGTCAACACGTTTTTCCAGTAATAGAAATATGCTTGTCACACGGAAGCTTTACATGCTGAGATCTCCATTCACAGGCACTTAAGTACTTTCTTAAGTCCATCCTTCATCAACAAAATAAAATATGCAAAGACTTAACTTTGAAGTCAAAAGTATTCAAGTGGCTGTCTGAGTGCTTTGCTGAACCAGATCCTTGAATCCCACATAATGAGATAAGTTCAGTGGGGATGCCTCTAGAAAAAAACAGCACAAAGCTTGCATCAGAATGCTTAGAAATGCAAGTACCTGTGGGGCTTAAATACAGTATGTCTGAGCTGATTAGAAGCCATTTCTGTGCACTTAATGCCCAGTCATGCTGTTCTGTGGGGTTTTATGACAATGGCAGATCACTTTCATATTTGTTGGTGTGACATGCAGGCAGATCTGCTAAAACCTTTTCAGGAAGAATGAGTGTTACATACACTGTCCAAAACTTTGCATTGTCCTGTAGATCCAAAGGATACTTCCTTTCACCCTCTGAATTTTCAAACCACACTCTTGTAATAAGACGTTTTCTGGGTTCGGAGCTCAGGTTCATGCAGGTCAATGAGTTCACTAGAACCATATTGATCACCCTGTTTGTGCTTAGGTATGTCCATAGGATGCACAGGTCAGGTTTCTCTTGCAAGGAATTTCTGCCAGGCAGCTTGTAAGCAGAATAGCATTTTGCTAAAGATCTCTAATTAAAAAACTGATTACAGTATACTGGCAAAAAGAGATTCAGGAAATGGACAGTATATGGACTAGTATAGCTTGCTGGGGATGTAAGAGGTTAATATCACAATGAGCATTAGCTCAGATATGTAATGGGGCTTAGACCCAAGGATAATTCCATTTGTCATGTATCATGGCATACATCCTCTTCACAGTGTGTTACCATTATAAATGTTAGCTGTGCATCTGTGAGATTATTGTTTAAATCATTTTATCATGCTACAGCTCATAAAAGCATTCTGTGCCTAAAACCAGTCTGTGGTATCAGGAAAGGCATCTTTCAGCATCATTTTAATATGATTGTTTTGATGATATTGTAACAGGATCAGAGCTGATGCCCAAAGCTCTTTCTACCAGAATAGTTGGAGGAATATGGTGGTTTTTCACCTTAATCATAATCTCATCCTATACTGCCAACCTGGCTGCCTTCCTGACCGTGGAGAGGATGGAATCCCCCATCGACTCAGCAGATGATTTGGCAAAGCAAACCAAGATAGAGTACGGGGCTGTTAGAGATGGATCCACAATGACCTTCTTCAAGGTAAGATGCATCGTCCAGCTCTTTAAGGTCGGAGTGACTCATAGCCCTCCAGCAATAAATGGTGAGGCAGAATCACAACACTTGGAAGAATTAGTGCCCAACCTATAGAGGATTTGCCTAAATCTATAGAGAATTATTCAGGAACATTAATGTAAAAGACAGGAGATTTTCCCCCAAGACATATAGAGAAATAATCTGATGCTGTACTGCTGGGGGGGCAAACTTATGCCTTTGATGGAAAAATCTGAAAGCAATCAGGGGACAGTCTGCTCCAGGTTGTTTCTCAGGGTGCAATCTTGGCTTCTTACAGCCACTTGGCTACACTCACTTCTGAAGGACACGTTTGCACCAGGAAAATACAGCAGACAGTCAAAATGGAAAGCTGTTTGTCCCTTTTTATAAATAGTCTATGGCAGATATTACACAGACTATTAATATACAGGCCACATACACACATGAACACATCTGTAAGTAAATGATCATTTTCTGTGGCTAATTGCTTTGTAGATAAGTGCATTCTTTCTTTTTTCTCCCCCCACTATTAGTATTAATTACATACAAAATGGGTTAATCTCATAAAATGTCAACGTAAAAGCCAACAAGCTATAAATATAACATATACGCTCAAAAATCCTGTGACAATTAGAATTAATTAGCAGCTTCCTCAGCAGTCTCAGCAGGGAAGTAAAGCACTGAAACTATGAACTGGTATCACGCTTATCACTGTAGCATCTAGGAATAGTGTCTATAGATAGTCAAACATGCCTTTGAAGAGGATGAGGCACCACTGGGAAGCAGCATGTGGGGCAAAATAATATTAGTGCCGCATGTGTGTGTGCAGGAGTGAGCATCTTCAGCCCCCGGTGCTAAGAGCCCAAGCCCCTGCTGCTCCAGCCTGAGCTTTAGCCACAAACCCTTCTGCTTCTGCATGAGGCAAAGTGCTTCCACACACACAGATAAAAAGGATTGTGGCTAAAGTATTTGGGTCATCTCTCAAAATGAATAATGCTCATCAAGGATGTTTCAATCATGTAATAGATCCGATGATATGCTATCCCTGATGGAGCTGTCAAGGGTGAACTGCCCTTGTAATGGCTCTCCTGTGGCTGAATAGAAATGCTTCCATGCTGAAAGAAATGCACAAACCACGGCATTTTTCAGTCTCATTGTAGTCGGTTCTTGAAATGATGAACTGACATTTCCACTAAGATACACTGGGAAACCCATCTGGAGATTATCCTGGAAACTGCATAAGGCAAGTCCTGGACTCTTATCGGGAATATAAGGCAGTTGGAGGCAGACTGTGCTGCCGTCTTAAGGACTCTGGGAAGCTCCCTTGGTCTAAGAGCTCTTCACTGCCCAGTCACTGTCATTGCTATTCTGTAGTCATATTCAGTGTCAGAGAGAAATCTTCAAAACCTGTTACTTCCATGGCTTTTCAGATGAAGTAACTTCTTCAATTCAGCATAAATTCAGAACAAATTCCATCTTTACACTGATTATTTTGCACCATGAATCCCTGAAGTTAAAACTTGTACAGTTAAAAAAATGTAAAGCTTTATAAAAAACTTTCAAAGTGATTAAATATTTCTGTGCTGTGCATGCTAGCTTACTTGTGCCAGAAATACACATGTACACAAACATAAGTGAAAGGAAACTAGATTTAGTAAGGAATGGAGATGGATTCTGTGGCAGAGTAAAGGTGACATAGTGAAACATAAATGAAAAATACAATTTGTCACACTTGTAAATCATTGAGAAACAAAGGGGGTTACATAAAAAGTCTTATTATTTATATTACAGAAGCCCTTCAAGATCCTCACAAGATTAGGATTTCTTTACACTGTCCAAAACTTGAAAAAAAGCAGTCATGGAATAGGTCTCCCTACAATAAACACGACAGGCACTTAGGTAGGCAAAAGGAAGACTGTGTGCTCTAAGTAAGCACACACACCCCAGTGAGAGACCTGGGAATTAGGAGAAGGCAGGAGTAAGGATTTATGGGCAGCGGTTAGTCCCGTTGCCATGACGTGTATGCATTACCATAAAATTTAAGAAATACCCACCTTTGCCAGAGAACATACTTGAAATAAGTCTGCCTCTTTCAAGGGAGCTATGAAGTCCTGATCTGGGTTGGACAGTTTTCCCCAGGCTGCCCCATGCCGCGATGGACTCTGGGAGCACCTGAATGCCCAGGACTACCCCCCAGCAGCCATGACCCTGCGATTTGAGGTCTGGAGGAGCTGAGCTGGGGTGAAAGGTGCTTTTCATAATGGGCAGCATGTGCTGCAGAGACTGTCCAGCCACCTTGGAGTGCTGATGTGATGGGTGCAGGGAAAGGAGGAAATAGTATGACCAGGTGCAACAGCAGCAAAAATGTCCTCCAGGAGTGTAGCACAGGATTGGGTTGCACTAAAGGTCATTATTTCAAGTATTTCCTGTGTTGCAAGAACTGATTTATCTAAGGGCTACACTCAGTACTTAAACCAATAAATGCCAAGAGAAGCAACAGACTCTTTCAGACTAACATTTTTTTAAAGCAAAAAACCGTGACACTTCAGGTGTTCCTCACTATGGAAGAGACAGGAACAAGAGAGCACCTGTCATGTAGGACATAAGGTGTAAAGACCAGATGAGTCTGATTTTCAGGACTATAAAAGATACTCATAGCAAAAGTATTTCTGAAGACACCAAATGCAATAAAGGTCCTAGCATGAAGCAAACTCTGAAGAGCTTTGGTTTAGGACTTTGCTCTTAAAGTAGCATCAGGAAGCCTCTGAAAGATGATAGTACACAATGTACTTAATGGATGGGATGCCATCTCAATGGATTGGGGACCATACCAGAAAATCAAGGTAATCCACTGGTTTTCTGAAAACTCTGTTTGCCTTTATTCAAATTTACATCACTTTTTATTTATTCTTGTTTATAATGCATGTACTAATGGTTGTGGTTTTCCAAAATGCCTTACACTAGTATCCCTGTTGTAATAATGTCCGAAGCAATACTATTGCTGAAGAGGCCATATTTTCAAGAAAGTTTTTGCAGTGACTATGCCTTCTAGACAGGTAGAGGGGGGAAGGAAAACAAAATTAATTTAAACTATTTGGGGGGGAAAATGTAGTTCTGACTTTGAAGGAACCTTAGAGTCAGCCTTCTCCCTGTACTCAGTTCCCAAATCTGGCCATAAGAGTTGAAAATGCCCAGAAACCAGGGCCTGGACAGTTAAGGAGTACTCCAGTGAGTGGATAGAGTCCTAGGCAGGCAAGCTAGCAGGATCTCAGTCAGGATTCACCATCTGTGTGCATGTCCAATTTTGGGAAAAGTCCAACTGAAGGCAAGATGCTTCACGTCTACAAATAGTGACACACACATATTTCTCCAGACTGCCGTCCCGCTCTATTTTCAACAGGTCTATAAATCTTCCATTGCTTTCTTGCCCCTCTGTGATAATAGATCTTAATCATGTTGCAACTCTTGCCAGCTCCTGTCTTCTGGTGCAGACACATTTCCACTGAAATCAATGAGAATTCAAAGACCAGAATTTGGCATATGATCTATCCTGAAAAAAAATTAAAAAGGGGGGGTTGGCAAGTTCAAGAAGCTAAGATCTTTATTTCGAACTTCTCTGAATAAGGAACACATCCTTCAGTAAATTCAATATCAGACTCGATCTACTGCGTAAAATTATCATCAATTTCAAAGTACATTCCCAACTCAGCAGTAAAAATTGATTCTACTAGTAAAGAACCCTTTAGCCATCTAAAGATCTAAAGTTTAGTGGTATCCTGCAGTTCACCAAACTTAGATAACATTTAGGTTACATTCACCGGTGATGAATTTACAGGTTAAGCATATTAACATATAAAGCTCAAAGAACCAGAAAATCAACTTCTCACAGAAATCCTCCAAACACTGGTGTTTAATAAGCACATATGGTCTTCACACAGTGAGCCTGCAATCAGCTATGACGGCTAAAAAATTAAGATAGGGCTTATGAAGGAAGGAGAACATACTGCCCAGAACTGAGGAAACATAATTGTGTGGAGGACCTTCAACTCATATTTACATTAAAAAGTTGGTTTGTATGTGTCTGTCTTTACTAGGCTGCAGCACAAAGTAGTTCAGCAGTGGTTGGCTTTGCCGTCTTGAGACAAAATCATTTCTATTGACAGTTTCTAATGGTCCAGCTGTCCAAAAGTCCACCTTGATATTGAATACAAAAGCAACAAAAGGCTGAGGAATATTTTACAAGTGTAATTTGGGTGCTGGCTTGATTCTGTGAGCTAATTTTCCCTCCTTAGAAATCCAAAATATCAACATATGAGAAGATGTGGGCGTTCATGAGCAGCAGGCAGCAGACAGCACTGGTGAAGAACAATGATGAGGGAATCCAACGTGTGCTCACAACAGACTATGCTCTGCTAATGGAGTCAACCAGCATAGAGTACGTGACTCAGAGAAACTGCAATCTCACCCAGATTGGGGGACTCATTGATTCGAAAGGCTACGGCGTGGGAACCCCTATTGGTAAGATGCTTTCCAGCACAGGTGATGTGGAGCACGTCCAGCACCCTTCAGAAGTTTAGATCGCCATTTGAATCATCTTCTCATTTTTTAGAAACTTTTCTCATCAAAAAAAGACCCTAGGGAGCCTCCTTTTAGGTAAAACATCTACTCTTGCCCTGCTCATCTGCAAACAGTCTCTGCAAGCAAGAGAGAATATAGCAGTGCAGGCTCCATCTGCAGAATGAGGTTGAGTGACCTGCTTTGCCTTCTGGAGTATCCATTTCAGAGCAAACTGGGTATCCTTCATGCTGCTCAAGCTGCAAGTTGCTCTACTGAAATTCAGTTTAGTTTGGGAAATCAGGTAGTATCTCTGGGAAAGCGGTTAAGAGCTATGTCCAATATATGCATCCCAAAGACAGCTCTATGAAAGGAGATGAACTTCTGATGTATTTCATAGCCTCAGAGCAACACATGAGAACAGCAAGAAGCAATTGACAAGGTTCTGCATCTGCATCAGGGATTTCAGTGTTTTGAGTTAAGCAGAGTCTTAAGACTCCCAATCTCTGTGAACTCTTTCCAGTAGACCTTTTGTAGCATACCTGGTGTCCTTTTCAAGATGTTCTAATTGCATGGAATCTAAAATACTGTCAAGTTTTTGTGATGTGTTCTTGTGAATAATTGGCACTGGGCAGCCAGATCTTTTTTGAGTATCATATACTTCTCCATACTGCTTACACGCATGCATTTGCCATGCCATGTTCAGTTAGTTAGTAGCTATGCAGTTTTATTGTCTTCAGGGAATTATTCAAGGCAATATCAGTTTACATAGATATAACAGGTGAAGTATCTGGTCCATTGGTTTCTTGGTAGACCAGACATAGATAAGGGAGAAACACCACTGCACTTTGAACTGTGATTCTTTATGCTACTGGGTACCTCAGACAGATTGTCATATAAATAACATTTTAAGTATATTTTTCCACTGGTTATGTGAGAACAGCCTTCTCATCCTGAGGAAAATTAAACAAAAGCTAAAATCCCGAATAAAGACAAATGTACAACAAGAGTTATAAAACTGCCACACTTTAAACCAAGAACAATGAAGGAATAATTGAAACAGATGGTAATCCTCAGAGAGAGTGTATCCATTGGAAATACAGCTGTGAAATATACTTATAAGATGCTTCTTATATGATAAATGTGCCTTTATTTTTGTCTTAAGGAAAACCAGCAAAATTCAGGGGAATAGATATCTCCAAGCTCTATGGAATAATTCAGTGCCATGAGGTATCTTAGATTCTGAAACATTTGATTTCATAAACAAGATAAGTCATGGAGATCCTTCCACTATTCCAATAGACCCTAAAAGCTCTCATAGTATTCAGGACTATTGCCTACAGAAGCTGTGTAGGAAAAAAAAAAGAAGACGACTTTTCTGTGACTTAAAAGTTTCAGCAAGTCTTAACTGGTCTGCATTTATTCTTTCAGGAGAACATATGACCACATGGCTAGGGTTTGCAGCAGCAAAAGTATGCCTCACCTTCCAAAATATTCAGTGAGTGAGCTGAAACATCATCACCTCTTGGCTCCCAAAGAAAAATGAAGTAGAATTTTTGAAAGATGTACAAAAGCAGGAAATGTACTATTTTATCAGAGCATCTGCACGTAGAAAACTGCAGACATAGGCTGCCTTCCTGCTTCTTTGTGCAGGGTTAGGATAAAAGGGATTTAGTTGTATCAAGAAACATCTCCAGTTATGTTTATTATGGAGGTGATGTATCACAGAGGGAAGGACTTCCTTCAGATTCTGGGCAAAAGCCCATTAGCAATGAAAAATCTGCATCGATGGTTGGTGGTGAACTTAATACACTCTGGAAGTACTGCTGTAACAAAGGCACCTCTAAGCAAAACCTATGCAAAATGTCACCCTGGGAGGAATCCGGCTGAAGAAAGCAACATTATTATAGAAGTCAGGGCAAGTATTAATTCTAGTATCACTGCCTGTGCTGATGCTTGTAATTCTAACACTAAAGCTATTAACAGTTACTTGAGAGACTGCTAAGAAAGTAGATAGATGCATTTCTTGGCCTGAGAGGTAGGTCGTTAATAGCTCAGAGGCCATAAATGATACGCTGAATATTCAAAGAGGCATTGGGATGGATTTGTGTGCAGTTTTAGTGCTCACCAATAAAACATCACCAATCCAACAATCCAGGCACACTTGACAAACTTTAAAAGCACACATAGAAATATAGATGTACCTGTTACCCTCAAGATGAATTGTGATAATCCTGCTGGCAACATAAACATCACCAGAAAGAATGAACATCCCCACAAATCCTGGGTTGTGACTCAAGTTGCTTCATTTTACCTAACAGCTATGTCCTTTCAGACAAAGGAAAATAGACGAGTCCTACAATCTAACAGACTCCAGCTAGCAGGGCAACAAACCTCAACAAAGGTAGAAACAATTCTGAGAAGCTCTGCTGTTTTCAGTAGTAATAATTCAGTTCTCTCTGTGAAGGTAATTTTGAAGGTGTTCCTGTTTTGTTTTTGTTCTGCTTATTTTGGGTTCTTTAATAACATGCATAGAAATCATCTACTCTTACAGCAGGCGTATTTTCTTTTCAAAGCTGGCTACCTCAAGCAGTGGCTGCTGATTACTGGTTTCCCAGATGGACTTTGTATAATCTGACACATGTCTCTTGGCATCTGCGGTCACAGCATGTCCTAGTGCTGGCAGTAAGATACGCTGAAAAGTAGCAGAGTGTTGGCGCAACAAATGAAGAAATGCCCTGATTTTCACACTGATTCTCCTCAGACAGTGCTGTGGGCTATAGGAAATGGAAAGCAGAGAGGGGGGCTTGTATTCATGGTAGAATTATTTTTAATAATTTCCTGCATGGCAATACAAGAAAGAAAACTGAAGCTGCGGGGCCAAATCTCCAAGGCCGTTTAGATGCATAGAGACACAGAAGTGGTGCCCAGTGAGATTTTTCTTGTGTCCATGTCGATGTGTACCACGCTATCACTGCAATGCTGGCATGTGTTCTGCCTTAAGAATTCGTTTACCTTGATCTGATTGAGAATTGCAGCTGCTTTAATTCAGGTGAAATTACACCTTAAGGAAACAGTCTTATTAATGTGCTAAAGGAGAGGAAAGGATGGATGGTAGTTAACTACATGGACAAGGGACAGGGGAGACTGTATTTCAGCCCAGACACTAAATGCACCCATCTGTAGGAAGTCCAGCATGGCATGACTGGGGGGTGTATAAAAGCTTTTAGAGCTAAACAGCCTTTCTTGTAACCCTCTCTTTCTTGCTGTCATAAAATCCTTGCTCCATAAATAAAAGTGTCTCTCACAATGCCAAACCCAACTTCCACTTGCCTATTAGAATTAATACAATGATTGCTGCTATTATTGTTGAGAATTTCAGCTTCTGGCACCATGGGAAAAGAGGCATCATCCTTTAGGTGCTGCTCCAGAAGAGGACAAAGGGGAAGCCTCTCCCTTGTCCTCCTTAAGGGATACAGGCTAGTGCTTCTGCAGGAGCACAAATTGGCTGAAGGGACTTGCAGGTGGCAGAGATTTTGGAAGATGGAGAGCCCCATCACGTAGAACTACCCAACGTGACCCACTATTTGCCAGATACTATACAGGCCCATTAATTCTGTTGAGCCTGAGGACACATCATTTAGCAAGCTGTTGGCCCGCAAATAAAACCCATGAAATAGTTGCTATTTGCAGTGTACAGTGCCAATATTATTGCAAGTCATGGAAAAAAAAAGATTCTACTGCCTTGTGTTCTTATAAGCTGTAAGGTAGTTGAAGTGGGGTTGTGGTTTTATAGAGGTATAAGTGAAAAGAGAATGTATCTGACTGACAGTGCTTTTCTTAGGCGGCTACACATTTTACATGCAGTAGGAAAAATAAACAGATGTTGAAGTAAATAGAAGAGGTGCAAAGCAGAAAGTCTTAAAGGATGCTCAAAGCAATATTCAAGCATGATATGAAGGAATTACTTATCAAGAAAACCCACTGCCAAGGCTTAAATAAACCTCAGTATGAGACCCTAGAAATTATAATGAATTCTCAAATAACCACACCAAAGGAGTCTTCTGCTTTCCAGTCCCCCAGGGCAGACACCAGTAGATAGTCAATCCTCTTCCCCTATCCAGCCAAAAAGAAACCAAGACTTTCTAATGGGAATAATCAATCTTGCAAGAAGAGACCACTTTTGCTTCAGGTAGAAGCAGCTTGCTCCCTCCCTGCCTTCATTAATGCTACAGCCAGCACTGATGGGTCTTACTCTCTCACCTTGCAGGGTCTCCTTACAGAGACAAGATCACCATCGCCATCCTCCAGCTGCAGGAGGAGGGAAAGCTGCACATGATGAAGGAAAAGTGGTGGCGAGGCAATGGCTGCCCTGAGGAGGACAGCAAAGAAGCCAGTGCTCTCGGGGTGGAGAATATTGGGGGTATCTTCATAGTACTTGCTGCAGGGCTTGTTCTTTCGGTGTTTGTAGCCATTGGTGAATTTATATATAAATCAAGGAAAAACAGCGATATTGAACAGGTGAGTCAGTCATTTCCAGCTTGCTTACATTTCTGGGAGGCTGAGGTTTGTGGATGTGGTGGTGACTGCATTATAAGTCTCTTTGCTGGAGTGCAAATTTTGTATTGCTGAACTCTCACCATATGTTTCTGGCACTAAAGACAAATAATTTATTAAAAAGAACAGGGAAGTACCTCACCCACAGTCCAATTAGTGCTGTTTAGTATGGCAGTGCAGAACAAGAGCAATTAATTTCTCAAACAGTTTCTGCTTGATCTTTAAGAGTTCAAGTATAATTTATGTTGGAAAGGAATAAAAAACAACTGGATTTTTTTTCATGGCATTAGCATCAGCCCTTTCAATAACAACAGGAATGTGCTTCTGAATCCCCAAGTGTAATTTTTCTCTTGCTCTAGAAAGCATTTTCTTCACTTCAGAGCAGGGAAACCTACTGAAAGGTGATGGATGCCACAGTAAGGTAAAGTTATGGAGCCAAAGAAATTCTGGTTATAGCTCCACTGAAGTGTAATGAGCAATTTAAAAGGGCAGAGGGAAAACAAAGGAAGTGCTGTGTGTAAATCATGCCTTGAGTATTACAGCAGTTTGTGAGACAGAATCAATCATTAAAATAGAGTATAAACACCCATTTACCAGACCACCAGTCACTGTGAAGAAACCAAGGCATGAGCAGCAATTCAGAGTCTGTTCTTGAAATAGTCTGCCAGCCCTCTTACTCTGGCTGCCTTCTCCATGTGCCAGTTTGGTTCTGGCCATCACCTAGACCCAGATGTGACCGTGTTTGGCTCAACTGCTATAGCTGCCCTAATCCTCTTCACTTTAACAGAACTTCACAGGGACAAGGGTCACATTGCATTGGAGGATTGGTACCCTCTGATGCAATCACCAAGAGGTGGGCTCATACCACCTAACTTCAGGTTTCTAGACACAAGGCATCTACTTCAAAGTGAGTTCTTTAAGCTCATTTTGCACTTTTAGGTGGGAAAGGTGGGAACTTTTCCATGGGAAATTAATCCTCTTCACCCAAGGTGTAATCCTGAAAGGCTGATGACATAAATGCTAAAAATGACTGTTGAGAAAAAGAAACTTAATGAAGGCAGCAGGGATGAGTGGGAGGAGAAGGAGAACATTTTTAACTCAGTCTCAGAGGTGCGGTTTACACTACATACAGAAGTGCTGCTAGGTCATGAGAGGCATTGGCACCTGAGTAAAAATAAGCAGCCAGAGCTGAGGGCCTCACAAGGACAACATCTGATTTTGGATGGGAATAATCACCTGTATCTCCTTGCTGCTAGTAAGGAATCACTGCAAGCTAAGGCTACACACCCGCTGGTCAGACAGCTGCAAGGAAGTGAGCTGAATCTGACCATGTGTCTTCAGTTTCCAAATGGCAATTAGTGTCATTTTGGGTCCATGACACCTAATGCCAATGTCAGTGGACTTGGTACTCACAGTATCCTGCAGATGAGGGCAGCTCCTGGCTGTTCAGACATCCCAATATATGTCCAAGCAAGATTTCATTAAAGGCAATGGCACTGTCTGTGAACAGATGCAGTTCACGTGGAGCAATTTTGCAGGCCATATTAATCAAAGCATCTCTGTTTTGAAATAAATCAGAGATGAAGAATTAATGTATTTTGCACATATTGCAGCTTTCTGATTAGTACTTTAGACCTATAGAACAATTTTAGTACAAGATACATAAGGAATGTACCATTGTCTTTATTTCATTCATGTCTCGCGAGTTCTTTCATTCAAATATGTTTTGGAAAACAGTTGCAGCTAATTAAAATGCTTAATATAGATGCTAACATGGTGAGTAATATCCTGGAACCTCTTCAGGAGTCTGGGAAAGGCAATGCATTCCTTAAATCATAATTATAAGTAGACCTGTAGCTTTATATCATGAGGGAGTATTAATTTGCTTAGCAATATGTTTGGTGAACAACATCGTATTCAGGGGTACATATATGCATATAGCATTTCTGAAACTGTACAACTGGTTCACAGCAATGTGTTCCTTATTATAGGCGCTGTCTTAATATTTAAAATCTTTAAGTGGGTTAATGTGGAAATACCATATTCGTTTCTGAAGGTATTGTTACAGAAAGCAGAATACCAGTGATTCCAGTGTAACCTTCTGATTTGTTTTTTTTTCTATTTATTCTGGCAAAATAAGCAGCTTAGATAGAAAATGCTATACAGTGTATAATATCACTAAGCTAATCCAAAACATGAGTCGAATACAATCTATGTCTTTTCTGTTTCCATGAATAGCATCTCCTTTGATTTAAATAGCTTTTGAAGCTCATTCTCATGTTCGTTTTTTAATTTTACTTCTTTCATTTATTTATTTTCTCCATTTTTCTTTTCTTGCATGCAAGGCCTTTTGTTTCTTTTACGGACTACAATGTAAGCAAACCCATCCGTCCAACTCCACCTCTGGCACCACCTTATCTACGGAGTTAGACTGTGGCAAGTTAATCCGAGAGGAGCGAGGGATTCGAACACAGCCCTCAATTCATACTGTGTAGTCAGGAAAGAAAAAAGGTGTGTCTGATGGAAAGCATTAAACAGTGCACATAATGGCAAAGGTTGTACTCACCAGCACGTAGTTAATGATTTCAAAGTGCCTCTTGCTTCAGCAGGAGATAAGCTTATCTAGTGCAAATTGTCAAAGTCCTGGAAGTTTGGGCAGTTTAAATGCATATCACAGAAAATAATTACATCTAGAACAAAAAGTGAGCGCATTAGACTGTAGTAGATTTTAAGAATTATCACAGTCTCTGTGTACAATTGTCATCTTGTCATTTGATGGGGTAACTCACATTTTTCAGGTAAGAAAAAATTATTTTAATCATTTTCATCTCCTACCAAACCTGAGTAAACCAATGGCAGTCTCAATAAAATCATGGAGAAATATTTTCCTTGGTCTCTGCCAAAGCATTCAGCAAGTGGGTCAGGCAGCTCTTTATAAACCTCAGAAAATAACCTGCAGGGCTCCATTAACTTCCTGAACCCCCATTATAAGCAGCCAGAGATTTTTAGCTGGCATATCTTATTCCCAGTGTCAATATTTAATGAATTTTAATTCATCCATTTAAAATTCATTAGGCAAAGCCTCCAAGTAACTATCATAGCACAAAATCATATCTATCAGTTAAATTTTATGCCATGTAACCATTAACATTTAAGAACATATTCAACAAAAGCAGCCTTGGGCACCCCCATTATATATCCCACTGAAAATCTCTGTTGACTTGGCTTGAGAAATTCGTTGTTTACTATTGTAAGGCTTTGTGACATAGAAAGCTCCTTTATGGCAAAATCAGGGTTTCAATTTATATCAAACAGTAAAGCCTTGGCATTGCTTTGCATATTGAAACACAGAATTAAACTTTTGTGTAGGAGGTTGGTACATGGTTGAATGCTTTTTATACCCTGGAAGGATAATATTTTGACTTCCTTTAGTCCTCAGCTAGTCTGGGGACTGACAGGGCAGGAAGCAATGGACTGGATCTGTTGTTGCCACCAAAAAACATATGACAACAATTTGAGGTACACAAAATGTACAGAAATGCCAGCTCGTAGGATGTCATGAACTGTGGCGAACAACCATTTTTTCAAGACCTGATTACCTTTTATCTGTAATTTCATTACATCCCAGCTTACCACCAGTTTCACCAATTCATTTTCCACCCCTCACACCTAGTTTATGCTTTCTAGCCCACTGCAGTTCCTCCTCATCAAACGAGTTAATGACCTGTTTTATTGAGGGGCCATTTCTGGACCCAACTGCAATTAGAAAACTTGTTTGAATAGATGCCTTCACACTCAAATGCCGAAGTGCTGTGGTGAAGCTCTGCTCTCCCCTTGATTTGTTTCTCTCTTACCTGGCTCCTGAGAAAAGCCAGAGTAAACAGTGACCCGTGTTTTCCTTTTATTTGTGTTACAATTTTTTAGGTCAGTATTATTTATGCTGGCAGTAGGCTTAGGTATTTTCTTGTGACAAAGATGTACTTCTCATAGCAAGGCTATACCAATTCTTCTCTGGCAGTGCACATCTGTGTATGTGAGTGCTTATGCTCAGCTCCAGACGCTACAGGAAATTGCCTTGCTGAAAATGGCATTTTAACTTGTTTGAATAGGACCTTG
This sequence comes from Jacana jacana, assembly GCA_013400555.1. Taxonomy (NCBI): domain Eukaryota; kingdom Metazoa; phylum Chordata; class Aves; order Charadriiformes; family Jacanidae; genus Jacana; species Jacana jacana. The sequence goes on from VZTM01007545.1 coordinate 35,119, forward strand.
AAAGCTTTGGTTCTTCATAAAATGAGCCTTTTTTACCAACAGAGACCTGAATTAGATCCTCTGTATACTCGATTTAAGACAGCACTTTTGTTTGCAGCTTCTTAGTAGAAGAGACCTAAAACTAATTAAATTCAGCTTCTCTCAACTCTCCAAGGAGAAGGAAAATTCCTAATGTGTTTATCTCCATCATTGCTTTACGCAAGAAATCCTCTATGCAGCTTTGACTAGTTTTCTAATCACTGTTTAGATGAACACAGAATCCAGAAAGTTTCTGTCACTCGTGGTGTAAACATTTTCATAGCTGCCAAGGAAGCAGTCACATTGTTAGTAACAGTCATCAATTCCCCATGTCTAGCTGTCCCAGCAGACAACCGTACAGACTTCGCCTTGCCTGTGGGAATTACAAAGCAGCTCCTCCTTTCCCTAATGGAGCTTTGTACCTAACTACAAAAAGAGTTATTAAAAACTCTTACTTGCTCCTTAACAGCTATGCCAGCAGCTGAGGCAGTGAAGAGCTGGCATGCTTGTAAAGGCAGTGCTTCAGTGTTTTGTGGTGGCTGCGGGAAAAGGCAGGTACCTTCAGGTTAACAGTGAGGCTCAAGGAAGGGACAGCCCATAGCATCTCCCATGAAGTGCGTAGCATCTGGGAGGACTCCTGCATAGACATAACAAGCTTCAAGAAGTGTTAAAGCATTTGGATTTTCCACTTATCAGCTCTCTAAGCTTCTGTGGCTACTATACTTTGAAATTTGGCCATAAAATTACAAAAACTACTCTATTCACAAATGCAGATAGTCCCTCTTGCATCTTCCTAACTTGCATCCTTGCAGCTGAATCCAGGAGCCAGTAGTCAAACCAGATCCTTTCTCAGGAGTATATCAGGGCTGGGACATTGCTGTGCAATCAGCACAGAGCCAACAACTCAGCCTGTGATGGATGAGCCACAACAGACTCCATCAATTCTGGCACTGCGGTACTAGTAAAGTGTAGCCAGAGCTATTTTGGGAGAAAAAAAAATCACTATAAGCATTCCCTTATGTCATTTTATATTAATTTTTGTTTTGCGGTTGCTGCCTTTTACTGAGCTCCCAAAATATTCCAATTAATAAGTGTTTGCAAAAAACACCATATGCTTTGACGCACAGAAGCTACCTATTCTTGAAAGCAAAGGGTCCATGAACGAGCTAGTCCCAAGTCATCAGCAGGTTGATTTGGCTGGGTCAGTGTGCCTACCTTCCTCTAGCAGCAGATCCTGCCCTCATCAAGCAGCCTGCAATGCAACTAGGCAAAGGTGCAGGGGGGCAGGAGGGAAGAAGGGGCAGGATAAGAGAAGAATGAGGGGAATGAAGGCAATATGATCACCATTGATCACCATGGGATGGGGGTCGATTGACAACATGCCTGCACCGTGGAACTTGACCAAGCACAGCAAGAACACTTTCCCCAGCTACAGAGATGTACACAAACTGCTGCCATGGTGTTGCGTGCTTTCTCAGATCAAAGCCTTGAAGCCTCGCATCTTTAGCTCTTTGGAAACAAAGGACAAGGGATAGAAGGAAGAAATCCCCTGTCTCAGTGAGGTTCTTGCAAAATAGAATTTTTGTGAATTTGTCAGGTCTGCAAAATTCCACCTCTTCAATGAACATCAGATTGAGCTCCTCTGTTTTCAGGCCATAACCCCCACCCCCAAACACGACTGTGGCCATTTGTGCCTTTGCTGAGCAGTCCCATTCATGTTTAAATGGTTTCTGAGACCAGTGAGTAGCTTTACTGATTTTTTTGCTTGTAAACAAGAAACTGAGGAACAGTTTACGTAACTGAGGAAGAGTTAAAATAATCAATGGATTATTGTGATACTGTTTTGACACTCACTGTTCAACAGACTCTGACAGTTTAAAAGACTTAATTTAGTGAGCTCCTCGTGCAATTATCCATCAGTGACAGAATACTCAAACAGATTCTTAATGTGCCGCAACAGCAGTTTGCTCACCAGGAGAAACTATTTTGGATATTTTTCCTTCAGTGCATTAGGCACGAACAAATCACTTTTCTTTCAGCAGAAGACACATGTCAGTGTACCAGCTAGGGGTCCTTATGATGAGGGTGCTGCAGAAAAAAAGTCCTGGCTTCTGCACTTTCTTCTCTGTGCCTGAGCTTGTCAGGTGTTCTTCCAGAATAAATTCCAGCCCACATCCTTCCATTTTCATAGTTCTCAGTTATCCAATGCAGTGAACTGGATTTTTGTTGTTGTTGCTGTTTGGGTTTTTTTGCAAGGTGGCAATAAAATGCAATTGAAAATTCTTGTCCCTGGTGGTCACACAGCAGCATAAGCAGCAGATGGATAAAGCCAGACTATAATTTTTTTTTTTCACTCCAGTTTCTACTTTATTTTGTGTTATTCTTTAAATTCTGAATCTATAGATATCCTAAAGCTTAACACAGTCTTCTGTTTGGGAGTTTAAGGAAGGATTTGGGAGCTTCATGACCTTTATAGCCTGCTGAAATGACCAAAGGGCAAAGAGAAAGAGCCTCACATCACAAGGAGAACAAAATCTATTCTGTTTTTAAAGGATGACATTTCGTTTTAGCCTCACATGCCATGTCCTGCAGCATTTTGACACTGCTAGAATGAGAAAGTCAAGCTGACTAAAAGCAAAATGTTAAACTTATTACTCTGTTTTTAAATGTATTGCTCTGTGACTACTCTGCTCTCATTCTCAGCAAGACCTCAAACAGCATGTAACTGTGCGCTGCTTAACAGTATGTAAAAAAATGATTCTTTAAAGAAATCCTTTAAGTCCAGCTATCCTAATACGAGAGTAAAAGAACAGCATATTCCCCTTTTAAATGGAATTTTAATGTCACCATCCTCTTTTTAGAGGCTACTGTAATTATGCTGCACACATGGTACAGTTCGGAGGGTCATCTTGGGAGTCCTCACTGAATGCAATGTATTTTTGCCTGTGATTTTCCTGTAAATCCTACAGCATTCTGGATGAGTTTGTACTTGCACTGTACCATGGTTTTCTACCACTTGAAAAGTTCAGGGCAATTCCAGACATCTGTTCGGTTTCGTGATTGCACACCCAAGCTTGGAAATTAGGAAAAATAGAATTTTGAGCTATGCTTCCTGATCCTCAAGATAAGGTTCACATGCAGCTGTCCTTCTGAATGAGTAGCCAAACCCCTGAAAGTTCAAAGTGTCATTTCAGGTTGCTCTTTAAGACCATTTGAAATGCTGTGTGAAGGCAGAGGGGCAGCTAAAGCCCTGTGTCTTCCAGGTTTGTAATAATCTTTGCCACCTCCATCTGGCTTTCTCAAAGGTGGTAAGATCTCAGACAGAAATACGCACAAAATTGACCAGAGTCATAGTTATGCCCATAACCATTGGAATCTCTTTGAAGGAGCAGTCCAAGAGTGTAAATCTGCATTTAATTCATTGCTTCAGGTTGTCAAAACTCATGGCAACGGTGCGTTAAGTCTCTCAAACCTAAGCATAACACGACTAAAAGTAAAAGTTCTTTTGTTCTTCTACAAAGCCAGGAGCAGGAGCTGCAAAGTGTAAGACCCAGGAAACTATCCCTGCAAACCCTTCTCCTGTCCTTCTCCCAACCCACTGTCTCTGTAGGATGGCCAAGCCCATTCACATCTGTGTTGAGTGTGTTAGTTTCAAACTCTCTGCTGGATACCCAACCCACTGGGGCCTTGCACGTCCAGGATGGGGTAGGAGACAGTCTTGATAAGGCAGAGCCCTTTCGTATTTTGAATACCCTACTTCCATACTTCATCAGGTGGATAAATACAATCCATTTATAGGAAAGATCACCAGCAATAACAGTGATGTTTCTATATTCAGTTTTTCATACAACTGCTACTGATGAACAATTAGGCAAAAGTTTAATTCTTAGATATCAAAGCCATTCCTAAGAATATCTTCAAATCTTTCTCATAATATTTATTTTAAAATTCAAAACAGAGTTTGGTGTGGAACCAGTAGTCACCTCACAAATTATGCAGTCAGGTATTAAAAACCTCATATACTTAATGTCAGTAATATGTTTTAACTATCTGTCTGCAGAGATAAGATGATCTTCATGGGACTATTTTGTTGATATGAAATCAAAGGACATTATGATAATTGCATAGTCTGAATAATATACATCAGTTTGGAAAATTAAAATGCAAGCCTATTAACAAGGCAGTAAAATGTACTATTTCATCCATAAAAATCATCCCTGTATGCACATTGCAGAGACTGATGGCTATTATTAAATACACACACAACATATAGGTTAGTAAGAACAACAGGGAAAGAAAAATGAACCCGATCAATCCTACAAATGGTTAATATGATCCTTTTCTTACTTGCCATAGAATTCTGGAATCGCTTTGCAACCTGGAATTTGAAAGCTCAATTAAAACTAAGATAGTAGAGAGAAATTATCCATGCTAAGTCAGCCACTTAGCTCATACAGTTTTATTAGTTTGGAAATAAGTGGCGCTACTCTCTAAAAAAGCCTGAGGCAACGTAAAAATAGTGTCTGTATTATGATGATACCTGCTTCACCTGGGGCTTCCAGAGGGTATGGGGCTGCAGCAGACACCTTTGACTCTTAGCTCCAGTAATGCTGAAATTCCTATATTACATTGTCAAAGGGAATAATAAAAGGATAATTGCACCAGCAAATTCCTGGCTATTACCAGACAGTAATTTAAAAAGAAAATAGTGCACTCCCTGGCCTGTCTATTACACTTTGGGGCTGGCATGAATTAGTAGTAGTTTAATTTTTGAATTTTAGATGAAAAAAAATTAAGCATCTCAAAGAAAGGCCACATTAAACTATAGATTTTACATACTTAGTCTGTGTGGGCTACAAATGGACATGTCAATACACGCCAGATTATACACATTTCAAATAAGCACACAAGCTGATGCACTGATGTCTTTGAGCTCCTTTGCAGAACCAGGGTTACAAACATTATAGGAAGGGTTTATACTGGAGAGTAAGAAGCACAGTGTGTTCACTTCTCTGGGATTCCTTTACTACTTCAAATGATTTAACCTTGATCCAGGTTACCCTTGTACTCTCTTTTGCAGTTGAAAATATTCCTCTAAATTAGCTGGTTACTAGGAAAGCTTGGGCTTTCTCTTTTTCAAATAATATGTCTCTTTCAAGCTTTTTAGCCCTGTATAACTGAGGTCACTATTAGATTATTATTGGTTGAGAACTGCACACTGCTTACACTGCATTGGCATCACTCTAGAAGGGAATTTGTATTTGATACAGAGAACCATATCTATGTGCTGTTGCTCTTATTTTACATGAACTCCAGATTTAACCAGTTGTTTTAAGGCTGGTCAGTTTTGCAGTTCTAGAAAGGGTTTGGTAGGAAGGATTTATGCAACTTGATGAAGGTAAGGTGTTTACAGCTTTCTTTCATGCTGCTACCATCACTTCATTTTATATATAAATAATCTATTTTTATATATCTGCATGGAACATTTTTTGCATTGCTAGATACTTCCACTTAAAGCTTCTTTGTGGTTTCTTGTGTTATGTGTAATTATTCCAGCTGTAGGTTGTAAAGGAAGTTTCCACTTACTCAAAATGTCTTTGTTAATGTTGTGATGGTTGAAAGAAAATAGATTTCTGCTTTCTTTCTAAACTATTCAGCCACCTTATTCTTGTGATAATTTTTATCCATTCTTCAAAACAAAATATTTGAAAAACATTCTTTCCAAAGAAAAAGAAAGGGTAGAGGACCATGCTATATTTTAGAAATGTCTTTGAATTTTTTGAGAGGAAAACAACTAAGCCACAAAGAAATCTTAAAAGCCTGTGTTCTTTGTTTTCTCTAGTGTATCCATTCTTTTGTGGCTAAGGTACATATGATTTAAAAAAGAAGATATTTTTTCTTTTAAGGTCAGGAGGAAATTTATGTACTGAAAAAGGGTAAGTTTTATGACATAAAGCCACCAAAACATCACAAATGCACCTGTGTAGAAGTTCAGAAACATATATAATCAGCTTTAGTTAAGCCAAAGTTAAATTAAATTCAGTGGAAGCCAAGTTAGGCAAAACCCAAGACTTAAGCAGACTCAGCTATTATACCCTAGGGGCTTATTCAAAGCTGGCAGAACACACCAGAGAAGCTTTCTGAGCCCACCAGTAAGAGCTCAGGACCTTGCTTCTAAAAGCCAGCATTTATGCAAAGGGTATGGTCAAACGCTGCCATCAATGGGAAGTGTTTAATGCCATTTCCATCTTCTGCCAGTGTCTTTCTTTCAATGCGATAATGGAGGAGCTTGGAATTTCGCTGAAGCATCAGAAGAAGTTAAAGAAAAGGTCGAGAACGAAGGGGAAATCTTCATTCACAAGTATCCTTACTTGTCACCAGAGGCGGACGCTGAGGAAAGAAACCATAGCGTGAGCAAGAGAGACCCCTTTGAGGAAATATCAGGAACAAAAAAGCAAAATGAAAATGTTGCTGCCTACAAGTTGATTGTGGTGGGATTTCTGAAATATAGACATTCACCTTGTTCTTCAGAAATTCTCTGTGGTTTCTTTTTTTAATCTAGAGGTACAACAGTTTCAACGCTCACATAGACTGATGTACTACTAATCGTCTGGGAAGTGTCTCACTACTTCTTTTGAGATGGATTTGTATGCTCACCTGTTTTGCATCTCTCTTCCCCTCCCTATGCATCGCTGTATGTGCTTTCTAAATAAATAAATAAACAAGAGACAGGGTTCTTTTTTCCAATAATCTGGGAGTGGAACTTTGTTTTCCTTTGAAAGAAAAGATTGCAGTCCTACTGAGCCCAGTTGTTTAGAAGCCAGCACACAGAAAACCAAAGTAAAAAAAATCATACAATTAACTCATAAATAATGACTAAAAAAATGTATTAAATACAAAAGTATTCAACAATGAGTAATTTTTATTTTCTCTGATATTGTAAGGAACACTCTTTTGGGTTTTTTTTGCAAGAAACTTGGGTTTTGTTATCTTTTTTCTTTTTCATTTCTTATAAAATAAGATTATTAGGTAATGCCATGGCTCCAGGTGCTAGATGTTCAGAAAGAAAAATGAAAATCACAAAATTAATGATCAGTGAATGGGGGAAAGTGACACTGACATCATCACACTGTCAAATTCTCCAGCTCCTGATACCAATAAAACAATTCTTGACTTCAAAATTAAAATACCTTAGAAATTAGAGCCAAGAGTATTCAATCCATAAAAAATCTTCACCACAGAGATAACAACATCTGACAGGAACACAGCCAATACTCTGGAATTGAAACCTTTTCTTGCAACGGCTGGAGCCACTAGCAATATGTTTTAACAGTGAAGGAGAAATTGAGTCTTTTTCATAAAGAAACTTCTGTCTAAAGAACAGAGATGCATTATAGCAGCAGACCTCCCCTTCCCTTTTCCCCAAACTGTTCATTTTACAATGAAGTGAAGCACGTATCTATTTATTGCTATCTTGTCTTAGTGATAAATTCTGTTGTTCCTGGGGCTTTTATTGGTGCAAGCTGGGTAGCTCTGAGGATGCCTGCGAAAGGAAGTAGGTGGAATCCAGGCATATCCACCCTTCAGGGGATGAGGGTGAATGTAGGGGATGGGTGCCGCTTGTGCCCATCAGCTGAGAGCTGTACCCCTGCCTTACTACACACTTGGTTACATATATAGACCTGGTCTTTCCAGGGCAATCCCACCACTATGACCACCTCTAATCTTAAGGCAAGGCTGAAAAACAGGAACCAGAGGACTGGAGCCACTGACTGCTTTTCCGCACAGGACATGCAGCAGGATGAGCCTGGGTTGTATCAATAGTATTTGCTTCAGCTTGTGGCAGTATTCATTACCCAGGTGCTTCAATGAAGTGTTTTCTTGTCCTTAGATTCCCCCAGGGAACTTTGCGCTTACCATTGATTACCTTTCCCTTGCATCCATGGCCATTTCCTCTGCAAAAGGAGAAAGTAATGTGAAACTCTTTGAGTGGAGAAACCTCACCTTTACTTCACACCGCTGCTCCCTGCATCTGCCTGTTAACTTTTACACTGCACTGCATGGCAAGGTCAATCTGCAATGAATGGTATTGCTTACAAAAGCCATGCTTCATACATTTTGATATTAATATAGACTAGAAGACACACACATTTCATTTAGCCTTTTCATGGGGGTCAAGTTTTCTAAACATCTTGCTGCTACCACTGCTTTCTCCAAGGTTATCTGCAATTACTTCATATCCTTCTCAAAACACAATGCCCCAAACTGTATCTGCTTTTCCACCCATATTGAGCTGAGCAGAAAACGTCTTCTTGTGTCTCAAAGGCCGTACTGCTGCTCACACGGTTTGTGAGGAGATCTCCTTGCCTGAATTGGGTTAATTGAGTGAGCCCTAATAATTCCATCCCGAGTTTAGGGGTGTGGCTCTATCAAATTACACATTTTCGTGATGTTTGTTATTTTTACTGGACTTTTTCTCTGCTTATCAAGATTAGTTTGTCTCCAGCCATGCTGGTTGTCTGAACCAGCTTGGAGGTACCTGCAAATTTAGCAAATGTACTCACTAAAAGCTATCATAAAGGAGACCCAGTTGGCGGACAGACCCCTGTAGATTCCCTCTGACTTTGACAGTGAAGCTCTGAGAGTTAACAGAACAGTTAGGACTTTTGGCTACCAGATATGTCATCTGGCCTATGGTCCTACTTTTTAATGAAATGTCACACAGGACAGGATCAAAGGCTTATTAAAATCAAAATGAAGGACTCCTTCCCTCACCCACAGGCCCATTAAGCTGTTAAATAAGGAAATTCATCAGATTAACATGACCTGTCTTGAACAGATTCCTATTAATTCTTGCTCATTTCTTATCAACTACTTGCAAAATAGTTATTTCATGCAAGTAGTTTGCTGGGCAACTACAGTTAGGCTGGCTGGCCCAAAACTCCCTGGATTCTTCTTCTCCTTCCTTTGAAGACAGGAATTATTATTGCAGTTTTCCAGCATTTCTTCTGGACTGTGTCTGTCCTCCAGGAGCTTCTTGCAGGAGATTCAGAGCAGTCATCCTCTGGGAAAGGAAGGAGAAGGGTCTCTTTTAAAGTGACTACAGTAGGAAGCTCTACTGGGAAGAGCTTGCTTTTGGAAAGTTTGGCTGGCTGTATATTGCAGTGGTACCTTGGGCTGATAAACAATAACTAAGAAAAACAGCCCCTGGCCCTGAGAGTTTGTCAAGTATCTTATAATAAGGTGCTTTCATACTTCCAAAGGGAGTTTCATTCATTGATGTCATCATCAGGTTACAAACATACAATTCAGACAACCAGCACTTTTCTAATATGCTGCTGGTTACGTCTATTGCTCTGCCATTCACAGCCTCCAGCTAAGATATTTTTAACTAATGTTCAAAGTGATAAAAGATTTATGATTGGGTTTTTTGTTTGTTTGTTGTTTTTTTTTTTAAGGAACACTCTTCTGTGGCTTAGACCTTGAAGTTAAAGAATTCCAAGTTTAATTTTTTAAAAATCTGCCAACATTTTCCAGAAATTAAGAGATAGTACTTTGTTTGGTTATCTTTTACATTTCAACTTTCCCATCAGTATTAGAATTTTTGGGGAAAAAAAAAAAAGTACTCTTTGCTGCCTGGGAATAAATGTGTGGCATTGGGCAAACAATAAATAAAGCATATTTAGGTTTTCAGATTTCCTTTTTTCCTTTTTAGTAAACTTGAAAGAGTCACAGTATATCAAGAGGTTTCTATGTTAAACTTGGATGACAGTTTAACAAGCTATACATACTGCAAAGAAGCTAACTAGCTAACTCACCCTGCATTCGTGAAGCAGCATATCACAATGTCTGGCTTAGCCCTCCCCTCCCAGCTCCAAGAATGCAGCCTGGTAACTGGTTATACAAATCCCCACCTCCACCTCTGTATGAATTTTCCTCAAAGACTGGGTGGATTTGAGGTGAGAAGTACCCTATGAAATGTAGGTTCCTAAAACCTCCAAGAAGCCACAGACCACTAGCCTAAACCATTGCTCAGCTTCCTCCCTTCATATTTTTAGTAATTTAGAAACAAGTTATCCTATCAGTCTGACATGTCCCCCCAGGCAAGGTCTTCTTTGTTAGCCGCTATATAACTGTATCTACCTATATATACTGTAGCCACTATATATATATATATATATCTCAAATCCACAGTATGGCACCACTTTGATGATCAGTGACTCTCGTGCCAATTGGCCTCCTTTTATGAAGCTATGAAAAGATGAATATGAGACTATGAATGAGTTCAAAGGATGCTTGCTCCCATCTCAGGCCAGCGGTGACCAGCTGCCCCACAGGGCCCATTTCTCAAGTTCCCAGGGAGTCCCTATGCACCCCAGCACTGGCCATGATCACAGCCTGGAGCACTAACAGACCTGCAGGGAGGTTAAGACCACTGTGTCTCCCACCTTGATTCAACAGAATATTTTATATTTCAGTTGGCTGAAATTGTAACTTAGGAAAATTACTAGGGATGCACGTAAATCCCACTGACATTTAAGGATTCAGCCAAGTGCTGTCTTGCTTCAGAGCTGTGATCTTTTCTACCCTCTTCCAAACATGTTTAGGTCACCAGCCAGGCTGCTCATACACTGCTCAGACAGGACTCACTCAGCTCTACATATCTGTGCACATGCAGTCCACTGAGTCTGCTGTATACGCAGCTCTACTGTTCTGAATATTTTCTTTATTTCATCATTGTATAAAGATGTGCTTAAAGCAAAAACCAAATTCTTTTCTGAAGCACCTTCCCTCCTGCAAACCAAGCTGTGTCACTAGAAATGTTTTTCTTAGCTTCAAGTGCTAATTGTAAATTTACATGAGAAAGCTGCTTTGTCTTCAGGGAGGAGGGACAAACTATCTTACATATCGACATAGTAGCAGATATGATTACTGTGACCTTTTCACCATTTACCAACAAACACTATTTTTCCATCTTTTTCATGGGTGGCAGCATGTGGTAGCAGAGAAGCCTGATTAGACATTAACCATTAGGAAAGCCAATGTCCTCGTTAGATCTTTATCTTGGCAGCAGCGGGCATGCATCCTCTTTGTTTATAAAAGAGAAATACAATATTGACAGATGCTGTTGAATGGCTATAATGCGTTTTATTCCAGACATGGCCTTGTTTCAGTGCCAAGTGATCTTTCCTGTACAGCCAACCACCGCTAGTCTGTGGGTTTAGTAAGGATTATTTAACATCTCTCAACTTTCTTGAGAAAGTGGGAAGGCAGGCTCAGTGGACAAAAAGGCATATCAGAAATATGTAGCCAACTGTTTAAGCTGTGTGCTCAGGAACCAGCCCAATAGCAAGATTGATAAGTTACTGCAGAACAAATGAGGATCAGCTTACTACCTTTTGAGGCCTTTGTCAGGGGACTGCATCTCATGGGTCTTCTGCGAACCTGTAATCCCGTGGGGCATTTATTGACTGCTAAACTTGTCCTTTAATTACTCTCTGTCAAGCTTGCAGGAGTCAGGATTTCTCAGTGATCAGAACTGCCACCATTTAGAGATACATCACTTACAGCTGTCAAAGGACAGCAATTTTATTTTAGCCCCATCGATTGATAAAGGTGCATATGTTTTTGCTTGCTGGTGAATTCTGACTTAAGCCACACTCTGTTCACCTCTCATCACCTCCCCCAAATCCAAACTCCGTTATCACTAGCACAAACATGATACAGCTACCAGTGTTGAGACCTGAAGCTCCCTCTTGTTTTTCTAGATTTTGATAGCAGTTTCACAGCCCAGGACATGAGACCCACACCCAGGCAACCCATTTATGCTGTGTACATATAGCCCAGATCCAAGTTCAGGCTCAGAGCTGGTGACATGGAGCAGCCTCCCACAAGCCGAGGTCTCGGGGGAAGCTAGATTTCCAGCCTGACTCAGAATAACATGAAACCCACAGATATCCTCACTAAGGACTAAATATGCTGTCTTCTTGGTGGAGGAGAAATGGTTCCCTGAGTAAGAGAGGCTCTATTAGCACAGCCCGTGACTGCGTGTGTCCCTGTGGGCAGCTGTGCATTACCAGGAGCATGTGAGCAATCCTGCTCAGGGAGGACGAGTAGATAAAACTCATCACGCTGATCATACCCCCAGGTCATTTTAAGGCTGCTTGCAACAGCACCTTCAGTGCTGCAGAGGCCAACAAATACATCGCAAAGAGACTACCAAAGGAGAAAAAAATCTGGAACAAGCCAGTACAGCCATATGTTTCCTATCACAGCTGAGAGCATGGACACCAGCCCAGCAGGAGCACACAGGTGCTAGCCACCCAATGCTGTGGTTATCCTAATGAATCATAATTACAGAAACACCTGAACCAGATAATACTGCACTCATCCGCTCTGAAATGCATCAATAAAAGCATGCAGCAGCTCATAACATTTTTTGACTCCCCAGTGGTTTCAGATAAGCTGCTGTCTGGAAGCTGCTAGGTTATTTTCCTTCAGACAGACCTGCTTTACGTGGTGTTGGTACACGTCTTTAGCCAAGGCTTTCAAAAACAAAAGGGAGTTTAGATCTGGTTTCCAGGAGCTGGACTCCATGAAGCCTGGAGCTCTCCCTCCCTTAGCACAGCTCAGGATGGGGGACCTCTAAGGGGATGGCACCCAAAAACATTACGGACTCTGGGGGAATGCAATCAGCAAACCAGCTTTATGCAAGCTGCAGCTGGAAAGTGAAGTGATTGCAGGTGTCCCTTCTGGTTCTCCCATCCTAATCCCTCTGAGGGGGAAAAACATGTTCAACCCCAGGCAAGCATGGCCAGCTGCCAAACTTCCCCCTCCCTGTCCCAGATTGCTGCCCTGTTGGGATTGGAGGAAAGCCCTATGTCTGCCATCCACTTTTGGTTGAGGCAATCCCTCAACTGCTTCCTTTCTTGGAGTGAGGACAGGGCTGGCCTTGTCCACAATGACTCCCTAAGTCTACAACCATCCTGCTTCAGTGCACAGTGTGTCCTCCAACACCATCATCACTAAAAGGCAAAATCTTAAAGGGCTTTGTGTTGCATGTAAAACACCCCCTTATGTGTCCTACTGAGCAGAGCAGTCACCCTTGGGAAAAGCTGGAGTGCCAGCTGTCCTAGGGGTTTTCCCAGGGACTCCGGGGACATGCTGAGCCTGTAGGCATGGGAATTGGCAGGGAACTCTCACTCCCTGCTTCTCCCCTCTGCCAGACCAGGGCTGCTGTACCTCTCTCCATGCAGGCTTGTATATCCTCGGGGCAATGTTGGGGTGGACGGGTGAGCAAAATTCAACAGTGAAAGACAAGGGTATGTCTGATTGTAGCAGTTTCATGTATTTTAGAGCATAATGCTGCAGGCACACAACACCTGGGTAGCCAAATGTGTGAGGGGAGGCTGCCGTGACAGTGCTGCGCCTGTAGTACTTCCAACCACAAGTGCACTTGAGCATCTGTTACAGAAATGGAGATTTTGTTATTAATAGCCCCAGAACACTTACAGCAGGGAGGACTCTTCACCTTGAAATCTTCAAGGAGAATTACAGGGATTGGTAAAGTACTAAAAGCTGGGATGCTTCTGAGTGTGGCAGAAGGATAGAATAAGGAACATTTACAAGGATCTGCACTATCCCCAGCTTCCAAATGAGCTCTGGCCTGGTGAGTCATCATTCAGAGTAGTAATTGGTTCAAATAAACCAGTTGCTCATCAGTTGACCCATTTTATTTCCTTTGGGTTCTGCACACAACTGACATCAGACTCTGCTAGTTATAAAACTTATAGTAAAGAAGACACTGTAGGAGGTCTAGATCTTTTTTTTTTTTAACTCCCTCACTTTTTCTACAAAGCAATAGCATGCAAAGCTGCTATGTCTGGGTTTCTTGTGGTTTTGGTGCTTAGTTTTCCGTTGAAAACCTCATTCCTGCAGCAAAAGTATTTTATGGTTTCTGAAAATTGTGAGAGAAACCAACCCTCTTGCAAAGGCTTTGTGATGTTTCAAGTGATTTCTGAGGATATCCTAAGAATAAATACAGATTTCCATCATGGAGCAGCCTACCTTCTCTTCCTGGAGAAGACAACACTTAGGAAATGTTCTGATCTCAAAAACCAGTGAGGCAGGACCAGATAAGAGCGTGTGAAGGGGTGTAGCAAACTAGTGCAACTACAGAGAGAAAAGCCATGTATGGGGAGACTTGTTCCTCTTTGTTGCAGGATAGCATTGGAGATGATAAAGACTTGTAAAGCTTTGCTCTGCCAAGCTGGTTGTGAGCCCCTTGGTTCCCAAGCAGCAACAGTGGAAAATTTTTAATGAATTATCCACAGATGGAGTTGAAACTTCTCCCTCTGGGTTTTCACTCATGCACACAGTACCATGCTGCTGAAAATGCGGACTAGAGAAACTACTCTGAGCAATGTCCAGAATGTTTCAGTCACACTGCATGAACGTTTAACTCTTCTTGTCTGTGTAGGGAAAAAGATATCCTGGTTTCAGTGGGAGTGAGCCACAGAAGACTCGTAGAAAAAGTCTCTGTTAAATCAAGTATGAGCTATGGCATTTAAAGAATTTAGAAGCCCAAAGGTACAGTTAATTCCTAGCAGAATATTCAATGTGCTTGAATCCCGTTGCTTAAATCAAGATTGTTGTGGGTTTTTTTTTTCACCCTGCAATGACACCTCTGGGTGTTCTAATGACTTACCTATCAGCAGCTCAGAAAATGTCTCTGGAAAGGGAGAAACCTGAGAAATCACATTTAATGCTGCCTAGTAAATGTATCCTTAATACATCCACTATGAAGGGGTTTTTTTCCTGTTCTGCATTCCTTATTTTCATCTTTGAATCATCTTTATTCTGTAGAAAAAGGGATCTTGGTATAAACACAGATATCCCCAAAAGCTTTCAGTTCAGATTTCTACAAGATATTAATATTTCCCTTTCATTTAGTAGTTACATTTTCAGGGTTTATGCATGTGTTTAGAGCAGTAGAGTGCTGAACTCTCGCCCAGCACTTGGAAAGAGATGCAGAAATGTTTGTGAAAATATTTATAACATGTTTTCTAAAGCTCCTGCTTGGTATCTCAAAGCAAAAATTAAATGCCATGTCTCTACTGAGTTAAACCAACCAACTAATATAACCGTGTCTATTAAAGCATACATTATATTTCAACAATTATTTTTTAAATTATAGCTTTTGCAAGTGCCCCTAGAGGAGGCTGCTGTAACCTTTAGCATCCAGTAGTAGCTTTCCAGCAGGCAGCTCAGAAAATTGTGGAGAACCCTTTGATCTTTACAGCCATATCCTTCCTTAAAAGATATTGTCCTATACCTAACAAAATGATAAAGCCAAAGTGAGGGACTTTTGCTCCTTGTGGTAGCCCACACTGAATCCCCTTTTCTTCAAAGAAAAGATCATCTTTTGAGAAGGCAAAGCCTTAAATGTCCAGAGAAAGAAAAACCGGTTGCCTAACAAGCAAACAGCAAGAAATACTGCTACCAAAGTTATCTTAAGCTTCAATCACTCTTCAGCAGGTCGGCACGTTTACAGTTCCTAATTGCTAGCGCAGTAGCTTTTCACATTTCACAGACTACCATCTCTAAATGAAAGTGGAGGCTTTATATCTGAAAGAATGATGTCTTTAGCAGTTAATCTCTCTAATCACAAGGTTTCCTAACTGCTAATCTAGCATTTTGTTATCCAAGAGGGATTTACCCCCGTTTCATTCAATCAGATTGCAATGTCAGATTAATGGCCTGCTCAGAAGGCAGAGGCTGGGTATCAGTCCCCCACAGGCCAGGGCAAAGGGATGGGGAGAATATCTGCATCCTGCAAATCCTTCCAGAGGATTTCACAGTCGGAGGTGTTGAGTAGGCTGGCATTTATTTTTAACAAACATTGTGCACACCAATGATTCTGCATCTCCAGCAGAACAAAATTAAGTGGTTCTACTTCTTTTGAGAGGAAAAAGAAAGCACAAGGATCAAGTGTCACATGCCTTTGACAGATGATTCTCTTGTCAAAAGCATATCACCACACTAAGTCCCCAGAAATGACAGCTTTCTTTACAGACACGCTTGTTTTCTGCTTCCCTAGCTTCCCTTTCCAACTATGTAGAAAATTATTTATTTGAAAAAATTAAACCCCAGGTTCATGATAGATTAAATAATCTTTCTGTGATTATTAAATCAGTCTCGGTATCTCTAGGAGTTGCTCTGAGGAAAGCTTTGCCAGCATGCTGTCACTGTCCCTGTTTCCCAAACTGTTACCTACGTTTCTACATATAAAAATGTTACTCCCAGTTGGAGACAGAATCATGCAAGGTGATCTTTGCTTTCCACTAGATGTCTAGTTTTCTCACTCATTTCAGTGTACAACTAGAGTTCAACAACTCCAATTTATTTAAAGGCCCTCAGATAGTCCAGTGTTATAAAGTCAGATGTAAAGTTTATCTGGCTGTTCAATTAAAGAGAGTAGACTTGTCCGACTACTGATGGCTAAATTATTTTTCCCAGTTTCTTTTCTTAACATGCAAAGTACCCCCATCTCCACAAACCTCCACAGAACCTGCACCAGAGCTAGCACACTGGTATTTTAAGCATCAAGACTTGCTTACCTATAAAGAAAAATGAACTGGAAGATGATGCTTGACAGCATTACCTAGTGACAGCCGGCATTATCAAAATAAAGTTGTTTTAAATCAATTCCTAACAAGCATGACCTGTTTGACGTAATTATCTAAATTCAGTGAATATATGTCCTTTTGTTCTGTATTCCTTCTATTTACTTTAATGATACCTAATGCTAGGTAAGAGACATTCAACAGCAGGAATATATTAATTCTATTGCTCTGTGTCTGCAGGTAGCTACCAGCTTATCACCAATTCAACTACCACACATGCATTTACAAGGAAAAAAAAAAACAACCTGGAAAAATAGACTCACATTGTAGTAGTAGTAGGTAGTATACTTCCCTGTAGCAAATGCCATAGGGAAAGCAAGTGCTCGTAACAGCAGTTTAGGCTAGTTCTTTACCACAGAGTAGGAGGTAGTGAGGCTGGAGGGGCTTTCGCTCTTGGGTTTTCCTGTGGACCCACTAAGGCAAGCTTCCAGTCTTCAATAGGGACACTTAGACAAGGATGACTTTGCCACTGGAGAACATACTAGCGCCACAAATGGAAGAGATTCTTGATCTAATGTACTCTGCAGAATAGACACATGCCTAGTACCAATTTCTGTCAAGCCTTATGCAACTTCATTTACCTGAAATTCATCCATAGGTTTGAAACCTATGCACGGGTCCTGCACTTGGGCCACAACAACCCCATGCATAGCTACAGGCTTGGGGCAGTGTGGCTGGAGAGCTGCCTGGCAGAAAAGGACCTGGGGGTGCTGGTCGACAGGAGGCTAAACATGAGCCAGCAGTNATCTAATGTACTCTGCAGAATAGACACATGCCTAGTACCAATTTCTGTCAAGCCGTATGCAACTTCATTTACCTGAAATTCATCCATAGGTTTGAAACATAGTAGATTTCAGGCAGGTTAATTCTGATAAGTGAAATCTGAACTGTTTCTATGTTGTGCAGACTGTCTGGATGGGACATATTCAGCTGTTCTATGAGAAAGTTTGAAGATGAAGTAGCTGATAACAGATCCCAAATTTTGTCTAGTGACAAGCAGTGACTGTAAGAAAGATGGTAAGCTTGCATCAAGAAATTAATTTTTAAGTTCTTTGGCACTATCCTAGTGAGGTGACAGGCATTACTGAAGCATTTCTTTATGCCACAGTGGCACAGCAGGCAAAAAGCTTGTGGACAGATTATTTTTAGTTATTAAAGAACAAACTCAGTCATACACCTAATGGTTTATACATCTAATATGATAATGTT
This sequence comes from Jacana jacana, assembly GCA_013400555.1. NCBI lineage: Eukaryota > Metazoa > Chordata > Aves > Charadriiformes > Jacanidae > Jacana > Jacana jacana. The sequence continues at coordinate 53,031 of VZTM01007545.1, forward strand.
TGCATCATTTTTACAATCCTAAGGAACTAGTTTATTGGAAATGTATCACACCAAACAAAATGTCAAATCAGACATTCAGTACTTGAGTATCAATTCACAATTTCCATAAATACTTTAAATGCTGGAACACAAAAAACTTATTTGCAGGGTATCCCAACTTTAGAGTATCCACAAACACTTTGGAGGACAGGATGATGAGGGAAAGAGATCTTGCCAGAACCGAAACATCCTCTGACAAAGGTAGGATGCAATTTGGGAAAGACAGCTGTGAAGCACTGCCCTAGGGTATGAATAACCAGCTGCCTACAAGTGAGACAGGGAGCAAAAGAGCATGCAGCAATCCTTTAGGAGGGGATCAAAGATTATAAATGACTGTTTACATTGCTGTGTGAGAAAAGAAACATGCCAGGCTGCATAGATGGCAGTTCACGTTCAAGGAACACGCTGACACCTAACTAGTGTGCTCTGCCTCAGCGAGAGTCCAGCTGGAGTTCTGTGCCCAGGCCTGGGCACTGTACTTTGAGATTAAGGGGGCTAAATTAGAGAAGAGCAGTGACAACCGTCAGAGATCCAAAAGCATCACCTCTGTGGACACATGAAAGAGCTGAGGTTTATTCCAGCAAAGGCTGAAGGGAAACTTGAGGATTTTCAAATATACAAAAGGTTCCTTCAGGGAGGAAATACTATTCCCTGTCTGCAGAACAGGGACAAGAAGGAACAGATTCAGACTTCAGCAAGAAAGAGGACATTAATGATACAGAGGCATTGGAGCAGGTTGTTTGGAGAGGTTGTAAAAAGTCTGAAGGTGAACAGGCCAGAGCTCTCTTAGGATTGCCTTGGTCAATGTGAGCCTGCCTTTGAGAAGACAAATGGTCTCTAAGCACACCATTCTCAACATAATAAAGGTTTTCTGAACTGGCAGCACTGCCTGGCATACAACTAAGACAAACTTTCTGTCTGACCCATGGTGGCCTGGAATGGATGGCATGCAGCCCCACTGGATTGTAGCTGCACCTAGCAATCTCCTGGGCTTCTAATTTTATAATGTCTTCCACTCCAAAATGCCATTATAGAACTGAAGCAATACCTTCTGCAAGGTGTGTACCTCAAACAGAGTCACCTGAGTATCTCCAGCTGGGCACTGTGCCTCCCAGCACTCAGAGGACTCAAGGGGAGGGCTCATCTTCGGACCACCAGCCCCAGCCCCATCTCCCATCCCTCCCCAGGGCTCTGCAGAGGGGAATGGAGCCCAATTCAGGGGCAGAGTGACCCAGGGAAAGGGAAGGGGAACATAACCAGCCATAGCCAAGCCAGAACATACTCTGTTTATTTAGTCATATACAGTAGTGTAATGCTTGTCACATGCTGTTAGTTCCCAGAATCAACAGGAAGTGATCAGTATCCCAAGTGCTAGAAAGCCTGGATAACATGCATCAGCAAATACTTTGATCCTGACTACTTATATCACAGGGTAATGGGCTGAAATAAAAGCAGCTCCTGCTGAGGACTAACTAATGACCATAAATTAGGGGTAAGAAGTGGCAAGTCTAAAGCACAGCAGAGGTTCAGACTGCAGCAGTAGGGCACAGTGGTAGGAAAAAATGATCTGGAAAGATATGACTCCAACACCCACCAAAAGGCAAGGGATTTTCCTCAGTGTGATCAGAAATAAGCTTGCCATTGAGAAGTGGAGATGCAAAGCACCAGGCAGAACTGCAAAGGGAGGGATGATGTGAGGGCAGTTGGTATGGCTGAGCAGAACATGTCAGATAAGATGGAACAAGTGTGTCAAGGGGATGCCGTGCCATTCTGCCATCGTACCAGAAGGTAACGAGTGTTCCCAACTATAGGTGATACTCTGAAGTCAGCTTTGTCCTTCAGAAAAATCCAGTAGGAGAACAAATGGGATGAGGTCCTTGGATAAGTGTAGCATAACACTGTACTTCTCTGGCAACCTTCTTCTCACTCCTCTGTTTCAGCCGGTGGCTGGGTTTCCCTTTACATGCGCCCCCAGCTCTGGCTGAAGCCTCCCTCTTTCTCTGATTCCTAAGGGGGGTTTTGCTGCTTTGACCACCCTGGAGTACTGCTGCAGGATAGTGTGACTTGGGGCAGGAGCTCCAGAGTCCCCCATGAAGCCCCCACCAACAAGGCTGGTCCCAGAGCCAGACAAATGTGCCAGACAGGTAGAAAAGCTCCAGAGAGGTGACCTAAACACCCAGACTAAAAGACACAGAGAAAGAGGAAAATTGCTGACAAAGAAGCTGCAGTCCTGAATGAAGATCTGCAGGAAAAGGCAAAGCCAATTAAAAGCAGGGTGAATGAGATGCAACCTCAACAGGGGAAATAATAGGGGAAAAAAAATAAAGGAGGGAAGGTGCCGTATGGGAAGAGAAAATCCTACGTCTGCATATGAGTGGAAAATGAATTCTGAGTGAAAAGGAGACAGCCTAAACAAAGCCAGTGGTGGTGGGGAAATGAAGGAGAAGGGAGGAAGGAAGCTGACACATTGGAACAAGAAAGGGAAAAAAGAAAGGGAGGCAGTTCACAAAAATCAGTGCAAATGAGAGGAGAACTGGTCTTCTTAAGGTCTCATAGGCTATATTCTGACAGAACTGGAGAACCCACACAGGTCCTTACATGCCATTCTCCATCTTACAAAAAATGGTGGAAAATTTAGGATTATTGTAATTACATAAATATTTTATTTTTCAGGGTTTGTCCCAATGTATTGTGTAAGCTAGTGGCATGGATTAGCAAAGAGGCTGATTTTATGTAGCAATGAAATATTGGGTAGAGCAATGAAGAGTACAGTTATGCTAATAAGATCAAATATGACTTTTCGGTATAATCCACATTTTGGAATTTATTTATATCAGAGCTTTACTCAGTTTAAATCATCCTAGGCAAGTGTATGAAGTGACTTTCCATGGAAAAAATATTATCTACATTTAGCTGAGGTTAACAATTTCCCTGAAGTTTACATGAAAATCTTCATGCCATTTACAATTGATTAATTATTATTTGGCAGGCTATTTGTGCAATGAATTGCTGACATTTTGAAAAGAGCTATTTGATGATTTAACATAGACTTGAAACGTGACCTTTGATTTATACAAAATGCATATAAAGTGGGTAAAATGAGGTGTTGACTTACTGCAAGAGTCTTGTCTGATAGCTATGCATCCTTTCTGTTTCTGCTTTCCTTACCTCTGAGGTTCTCTGCAGAAAGATTTTGGTGGAAATTTCAGGTACAGATCTGAGCATTCTCCATTCAAAAAATTTTAAAAAATTCTCTATTTCAAAATGTTAATAAACAATGATGCTGATCTGAAGCCAAAGCAGCTGCAAGACGTGTCATGCTTAATATTAATAGGTGGTCAATGTGTATTCAATTTAGCTATAGTGTGTTTTTTTTCTTAACAGACGACTAGACTTCTACATTTATTTAAGAAATCATCACCTCTGCAGGTAGCAATTTATCATGATAGTTAATGTCAAATATTGTTTTTCATTTGAAACTAGATAAAGAAACGTGAGGGTTTCTGAGGTTAGGTTAAGCCCCTGAGGTGGAAAAGCAGATGAGGACAATCTATTCTGAAGTGTCTGCCAGACTGACTCCCACCTATGCCATCTGAAGAAATGTTATGATGTATACCACTGGTGGAAAGGAGAAAAACGTTTGCTTTATATGCATACAAGTACGTGTATGCATTTGTTCATCTGCATGTTTGGCTTCATGCTTATTGCCCCAAGCCCGTTATCCTAACTTGAACGGTTCCATGTACTTCCAAGTGATCCCAAGCACAAATACACATTTCTTATCTATGTAGCATTTCTGCATGTTTTTCTCTCTGCTGTGCAAGAGCTCAGATTTCTGCTCTTGGTAAAGCATCTGTTCAAGTTTCCTCATGTAACTCTTGTACATCTGCTTTTTCCTTTGTTGTGATCTTTAAAAAAATACAGAAGATTGATGTATCAACACCAACAGGGTAGTTAAAGGTTGCACAGGGACTTTTGCTTCAAATCTGACCTTTCCAGTGTTATCGAAAAAAGACTTCAATAATGGTATTTATATATATGTATACATATATATATATATATATACACATGCAACACTATATAGGGAGAGCATAAAATTGAAACTGGAAAGCATCTTGAGAGGTCACTTAGTCCCCCTGCACCAAAGCATAGATGCAGATATCCACATATACCTGACAGAGGCTGATCTTTAATTCCTCCAATCGAAGAGAACCCTAGGTGTCTCAGGGTGGTCTCCTTCTGGGGAGAAGCAGGAACATTAGTGGATTTCTAAGGGTTTTGCTTAGGATGTAAAACAAGAAAGAGATGGTGACTTTTTTATATTTAGATCAATAGCAGATGAAGGAAAGGAGATGGGATAGGGTGCCTGGCATTTCTGCCTAAATTTTAATTGCAAAATATATTGCAGCTACGAGGTCAGATGTATGTGGTAAGTTTTTAACCGTTACAAGTCAAGAATTCTTCACCTTTACTCAAATCCTGCCCTTTCCATATCTAGCACTGTGTGCCAAGTTGATCTTTGTGATCTTCACTATTGAGCAACTGAGGAAACAGGTCTGCAATGCCGTCATGCAGAAACACAAGCAGAGACTTCAAAGAAGTTTTTTCTACTTAAACAGGTGAGACAAAACTTGATTTCAAACTCAACAAATGACACAAGAAAGACCTTAAAATAGGCAATGGGGCACTGTGGATTTCTACAGTTACATAAAAGTTTCAGAAGTAATAATTATTGATAGGCATGTGGTTTCCCATACACTCTCAGAGGCTGAAAAACTGTTCTACAAATTTAATGGAAGAGAGATTTCCTCCTGAGATTTTCTGTTTTATTTTGGCTAGATCACAAAGACTGTGATTGATGACAGCCTCTTAGAAATCTGGCACTTGGAACCTGCAGACTGTTTCAGCTTAGGTGGAGGCCTGAATTTACAACTTTTTATTAAGATAGGTATGCATTAAACCAAAACCTTTTTCAAAGAGAATCAAAATGTGGTTGTCACTCATATTAGTTTTTCAATCAGGTGTCATTTACTGCATCATTTAAACAAAACTGCTCAGTCCCCATTTGTAATAGTAGTATAAGACTACCAAAGGCTTCAGCCAAAGTCAGGTCACATTATGCTAAGCGCTGCTCTTGAGTAAAATATAGAACCAAAGTAAGCAGATGACACTTCCCATCCACTTAAAATAGAATTTGCAAGTGAAAGCAGAGAGAAATCTATTACCACTAATTTACACAGAGTCACCCATTTCAAAGGTGTTAAGCAATTTGATCAAGGTCACATAAGACATCTGTGGCAGAGCCAAGAACTAAAGTTAAGAATAGCAAAGTCCCATAGGAATTTCCAAACTCATTTGTCTTCCCTTCATTTAAACTCTTAAATAATAAGGACAAAAGCATAACTAACACACCCAAAGACTGTAGATACATAAAGTCTGTATTGTACAGGCTTAATTTCATATAGACAAGCATGGTATGCTGCACCCATCAACAAAGTCTAATTTAGATTAATGTTTCTTTAAACAATTGGATGAGCAGTGCAAGACTGAAAAAATGTCAGTTGTCACTCCTGTTGACACTAAGCAGTACTGTCTTCTTCAAGAGTGATGGAGTACGTGAATCCCTCCTAAAGAGGATTGTACCAGCTGGCAGACATCCTTACTTAAAATTATAAAGTTCCCATTCAACAAGGCAGACTGCATACACAAAACCAAGGCAAGATACTCACAAAATTATGTATTTGGTGCATGAATCCACTTCCTCTGCCAAGGGGAAAGATGAGCGATGGCAGCAAGTGTGTGTGCAAGCACATGTGTGTGCAAGCGGTGGGAAGGTGTGCTCCCTCCGTGCTGTAGCCACACCAGCATGGAGCTTTGCTCAATGGCAGTGGGGGCCTGAGGCTCCCACCTGCTCTGCTAAGCTCTGCAGCAGCAAGAGGCAAGTTGGGACTACTGACATTTGAACACACTAGTGAGTTTGAAGGAGAAGTTTCATGTGTGCTCTCTGCAATATAATTGTTATTTCACCTACTGCTAATAAAAGAACAGCCCCCCAGAAGAAAAGTGAATTCAGATGCTACCCCCAAACATGCATGATCTATTCTGGAACATGGCAATGAGTCTGCCATGGGACTCATGGACATTATGCACATACATGGCTCTAAACATGCATATTTTTTAAGAGATGCAGATAGGAAAGAAGTGGAAAGGGAAGGCTACTTTTCTAAAAACTGGGGACAATGTGTAGGCATTGATCATCTTGCTGTAGTTAAAAGGTATGAGAGAAGCGAAGGAAAAGATGAGGGAAGACAGAAAACAGAAGAAAAGGAAATCCAAGCCTCTTTTTTAAAACCAAAATAAAACCAAAAACCAAAACCAAACCAAAAAAATTATGAAACTCCATAGCTACTTGTAAGAGAAAATAATTTGGTTCCCTTAGAGGCAGCTCTAGCCCTGTGATTTCAGAGTATACCACAGCTCCGCATGGTCACTCTTCAGACCTTCCATGCTCTACTAGTGATAACTCCTTTCCTCTTTCCTTGGCCACCTTTACTGGTACTAATATCCTCCCTTATGCCTTTTTTACTTTCTCTCTCAAAGAGCCATCAACACATTGAGTTAAACTCAGCAATCGCTCCCAGTTTCACTACGAAACTGCCTGTTTTCATTTCAACCAAGGACTGTGTGTCTGTTGGGAAACATGTTTACGTTTCCCAGCTGTAACAGTTTGTCTAATAAAATACTTTCTCTGTTCTCAAGCCCCACCTGACTGATGTTCCTAGCTCATGATAGCCAGAACAACACTAACTCTCCTCCTCTCCTTCCAAAATACTACCAGGGTGTCTTTTATGTTAAAAATGAGCAGCACTTTTGAGAACACTTTGCCATTTGGAGGATGTTTCCTGTTTATTGGTACAAATAAACCGGGAAAAGACAGATTAGATCACATTACTCAGTGACTGAAGCTCTGCTTCAAATATTAGAAGGTAGTGTCTCTCTTAAAGACCCATCTGTCAACATTATTCATATGACACTCTTCACCCTAACATCTGACTCCCTTTAATGGAACACTTCCTACTTGTGTGGAGTCTGGTCATCAAAAATGCACTTTGAGTTCATATAAAGTTTTCCCTAATGTCGGTAAAGATAAGGAAGGGAATTTCAAAAGTAAAAACATTTAGACACCTTCCAAATTGGTTTTTTGATTTTTTTTTTAGGGTTATTTAAGAAAGGCAACTGCACTGACTTTTGTAAAAGTGCACAAAATATTTTTTATTGTACATATGAAAAGATAAAAGTAATGGAAAATTTTACATGGCAAAGGTGATGTAAAATGCCTCTGCCCAATCTCAAAGCTTGTGAAAAAAAATAATGGGCTTTTACCATCCAGCAAAGAGGATAACATTTTTCTGGTGGAAAAATGCAATGTTCCCAGCTCTAGCTTGAGCACAAACTCTGTCTACTGAAGGTGACAGAACAGTCCAGAGGTCTTGGAGAGAGGCTGCCGCCTGCTGCTTTAGCACACAGCACACTTTATATAGTGTGACCAATAGCATGGATAGGAAAAGCATTTTATCTCATAAAATGCAGAGACTTCTTTTTGCTAGAAAATCACACATATGGTATATGACAGTCTAAAGATTCATCAGTCCGTGTTCTGCTGGTAGCTAGCAAAAGAAAAATCTTCCTGAAAATAACAAAATTGGTAGGAACCTCAGGATCTGACTTTGAGAGAAGCCATTCCTAAATCCTGGGGGAAAATGAGTTTTAACATGTTCTCTAAGTTTTGTCATCTCATCACAAATCTTAAGAATCTGTGTCTTAGAGGGAGAAAATGCATCAAAAACTGCAGTGGAGACAAGAGAGTAGGAGAGCTTGTGAAAGTCACATACAGAGCTGGCAAATTAAATGTCATACCAATGTATTTTACTTGTGGGAATTACTACTCATTGTCCTACTATACGGTCATTAAGGAATGTGCCCAAAGGTGATGCTGACAAGGCTTCCAGCAACACCTGCAGCTCCTGAACTCTGGGGCAGCAGCAGTAGAAGGAGGGCTCTCCTGGCCTTGGCACCAGGAAGCTGAAACACACCTCCCACACACCACCATCACTCCAAGATGAGCACAGGAATACCCCCAGGACACCCCTTGAGGTACATATATGGATTGCCCACTCATGAAACATGTGCATGTGTCCAGGATGATGTGCAAACCAACAACCCAGAATGCCTGGGAAAGGCCAGCATTGGTGCACAGATGGATTGTGCCTGTGTTGTTTGGTGGGGTTGGCATATATTCCTAATGAAGAAACAGATTGATTCTGGAAAGGGAGTTTTTGAATGAAGATGCATCATGCCCACATGTATGCTGGCCATGAACATGTACTTATAGTACAAAAATCTTAATGACTACAGCTGATACTTGGTGTCTCTCAAAAGAGCTTTTTCATGCAATTACAAAAATGATGGTGCAGAAAAACCAACTCTTCCTGGTCTGAGACAGATTGTTTCTATAGAAATAAGTGGTAAAAAACACAGCTTATTTCCCAGTGGAAATCCTTGTGTATTTTATGCCAGTGTATGTGCATGCCTTGCTCTTTCTTGTCTTTCATGCAGTTTTAGCCCCATGATCTTTTTAAGCTATTATTACAACTGTAATGTGAGACATGCTAAACTTTTCACAAACCAATAGAAATGAATTGTGTATAGGTAGCAGCCTGTACAGGCTCTGTAGTGTTACAAGATAATTCAAATACACTTTTTGTCTCCAGGTTCAAAACATGCAGACTGCCACCATGTAAACAAACAAAGGATATTGTGAAAAACATGTGATAGGTTTGGCTTCAGTAGCAAGTTCTACCACATGCTGTCCGAGTGACACTGGGCTAGTCATGACTTCTTCCTGTGACATCTGGTGGCAACGATGGGCTGGTTTTGTCGTTCTTTGTGTGTTCTCCTCACTTAAATTTTAGGTTTTTAAGAAAAGGAATTTGTCCCCTGCAAGTGAGTGTCTATGGCTTCTGGTGATAAAGAAGGGACTGGAAGTCTTCTACCCAAAAAAGGCATAGATATCCAGTCTCAGTGCAGGATCCCAGTAAGGCAGTACAGGCAAGAAATCTTCCAGATGTAGTCAACAACTAGTAGAATAGTACTATGCTTAAATAAAATCAAATATCCACAAAATAAAGCAGTCATTTAGGAAGAGAGAAGCTGTTCTAGCCTCAATAATTTAGTACAGCACAGTGGAGACCCCGAGCCAGCTCAGAAGCAGCCTGGCTCAATAGCACTGTGCTGGTTATGGCTTGCTGCACTGTGGCCATTCAGCAAGATGTAAATGCCCTCAGCGTGTCTTCAGGACAGAGAAAGAGTATGGATAAGCATTACAGCACAATTAGAGATGTCGCGTTCAGACAAATTGATTTTGGTGCCCATATTCCTCAGCTCCTCAGTCCTGCCAAGGCAGATAGAATAAAACAACAGTGCCCCAGACTGCCAGTCTATAAGCAGACACAGCAATTGCCATCATTCCCAAAGAGGAACAAACTCATTCTTGAAAATGAATTTTTAAAGAAATTAATAAAAAAATATCATTGCAAAGCCCTATACTTGGAAGTGCTTCATCCATGACTTGTCCTAACTACCAACCTCACCGATACAGTGCAGGATCTGAGATATTTCCAGGTCCAGCCCTGTCCCAGGAGAGCTTCCAGGCACAGAGCTGTTGTGGAGGGCAGCCCCTCTGCCAGGCTCAGGCAAAGACCTCCTCAGCTGTTACTGCGTGCTCCACCATCAACCTTGACCTTATCTCCCATAACTCTGCCCAAGCAATAACAACCCGTGGTGGTCGTAATGCCTGCATGTAGTTATGGTGCTGCATCCAGCTCAATATGGTCTTGGAGAGAGAGATGACACTAGCCAAGGACTAACTCCAGCAATTTTCCCACCAAACCACAATACTGGTGTGGTGGTTGATATGCAAATACGACTATAGGTCAATCATCTTACCCACATGAATAGTGAACAGCCCAAGAGCCCTTTGAGCTCTCCTGGACAGCAGTGGGCTGTATGCTAGGATCACCCCTTGAGCAGGAATGCCTCTCGAAATTACTCCTTGAGGTTAAGAGACTGCTTGCCACAACAGATCCTCAGTAAGAGACTAATACCATGCTAAAGTTTGAAATCTTAGCTAAGTGATATAAAGGACTGATTGTGTATATATAAACCATTGAGCAAGTCTGGGACTAGGACAGGATCCAGCCACACTTAGACTTCCCTCTCAGAAGGAGTTTAGAAAGCAAGAGGCTCCTTTCTGAACCTTGTGACCGAACGGGATCGTCTCCTTACCATTTCTGTCTCTATGCAGTAAATAACCAGGTCTGCCTTCCCATCGAATCTTGTTAAAACATTGTTGCATTTTCTATCAAACTTTGTTAAATCCCTGTTTTATATCAATAAATGTATCACTGCTTCTCTCTATGAGTGAACTGCATTGCTTCATCTGCAACACCAGCCTAGCTACACCCCCATCAGAGCTGGCTTCCCTCCACTGGGACTCACACCAGTGCTGATCCCAACTGCTCATCAGGGCAGACAGGCACTGCCATTATGGGTATAAACTGGTGTAGCTTTGGATTTACAATGACAAAGACTTTCAGCCTGGCCATAACCAGTTCTTGGGGCCCAGAAGAAGCAGGATTAGCATATGCAATGGGACAAGACTGTGAGCAGCACTTTGGGCAGCCTGAAAGGAAAGGCTTTTGATTTACTGCAAGGGAAAACACATGATTTACGGTAAGGAAAAACACAGTGTAGGGTCCTAGACTATTATAATCCAATGCTGGTTTTGCCAAGGTTTTCAACCTTCCTTTCTGTCTGCCACTCTTTTTTTTTTCTTTCTTTCTTTTTTTTTTTTTTTTTTTTTTTTTTTTTTTTTCTAAAGATATTCCTGTAAACGGGAAAATCTTTCGTCTTGGCGCTGAACTGAGCCGTACCTTCAAGATTAGTGTTCCATGTCTGTACGATATACAGAGGGGAGGAAATTGTAAACCTAGTCCCTTGTACTCCTTCTGAACAAGAAAAGGCAGATATTAGGGCACCTTCTACCCCAAATGCCTCTTAACCGTCTACTTCATTCCACACATGCAAAATAAATCCGTTCCACGCATGCAAAGTAAATCAGGTATTACTTAGATGAAATTATATTAAAATCAAGATTTTCAAGGAATTATTACAAAACATTTAGAGACTAGCTTTGAAAGTGCTCAAATGGCACTCTTGGCAAAGCAAATTCTTTATTATTCAAGATATTATGCATGCTTTGGAGGGACTGAACACAGGCATCAGAAAACAAAGTGATCACACTGTATCTGTGCTCCTTGTATTTTGATGGTGATGAACTTATTTTACTTATGTTTTCTCAGAGATTTAAGAAGAAAGTAAAAGACAGAAAATAAAAAACTGAGAAATGCAGATGTGGTCTGAATTTCTAAGGAACTAAACCTCTTGACAAAATATTGTAAGACCTTCACATAATCTCCTTTTCCCATCACATATGGTTTCAGTTTGGGATTAATGTTTCACTTTCAATTTGAACTGCACATTTCTTTTAAAATAATAATTAAAATATTACAAAAAAGTAACCAGAAAAAATAGGTTTTAAGGCAGATTTTCCTATTTACAAATGTAGTAGTAGTTAGAAGAACCTGACTATTCCCAGCTAAAGGACTTTACGGTACAGCATATTACTGACATTTATCTAGCTATAAACAAACACCCACTGAAGAGCAGCCCGTTATGGTTAATTAAACAACAACAGTCGGTTGGAGGAGGGAGAAGGGGGAGGAAATAATAGTCATTTAATTTAACAGGAGAAACGTGAATAGACTTGTAATGCAGCTACAAATTCAGTGAGTAAAAAAATACAAGCCTCTAAAGTCAGCATCTAAGTCCTACAATAAGCAAACAGTGTCAGTATCCCAGGGCCCAATCTCAGGTAACTGATCATTTATCTTTTGTTAGTGGTACCAGACAGAGATTTGTAGCACCTGTAATTTTAAGAGAAGATAAAACGAACGTATCTAATCGATATTGGTCTTCCCACTGAAGCTCTCCCATTTCTTTCTTCCTAATGGTGTAGGGTGGGCTATCTCATCCATCATGTCATTTCTGCCCAAAGAGGGAGATGCAGCCCTACTGCCAGTAGCCTGGGAGAGAAGTGCTCAGCACAACCCAGGGATGGGCAATTTAAGTTTGTGTTCAAACTTATTCCTAGGTACTGGCAGGCAGACAGCTGCTGCCTGGGACTCCTTTTCGACTTCAGCTCTCCTGCTGTGCACCCAGGAGCATCTCATTTCTGAGGGGAATCAGCAGCCTCCTGTGATACACAGCTGCAGTCTGGAGACCCTGCACTGCTGAAGTATACGAGTGGCATATACCTGCAGTCTGCATGCAATCAGATGGGTTGCCTTTGGTGTTGGGCTTCCTGTGAGGGCCCCTTCCCAGCAGGATTTCAGATGGCATCACTAGATTTCCTGGCAAGCCCCAGGCTCAGAGGATGTTGAGGCTGGTAGGTCTCATTTCATCAACTTCAGCTATATCTGATGTTGCAGGGCAAAAGCAGCCAGAAACACAAATACTCCTACCCTGTATTTATTCCAAGCTCATCTTTGCCCCTCTTCTTAAATAACACATTAAAGATGCATTATATAGCAATTTAATAATAACTTTTCATTCCTAAATAAGCAAGTTTAATTTGTCAGCCTTTTATAGACCAATAAACAGGAACAGAGGGTAAATGTAGCACACTGCTGAAAATTCAGCCCAGGTTGCCCTCTCCTGGACTATGCCTATCCATTGTAGAACAACTGTAGCTAAGACAAGATGTCTTAGTACTCACCTCATCTCTTATTTTTAGCCTTGCCTCTGAATCAGACAGCCAGATACAAGAGCAGCAGTGCAAAAGGGAAAGCAGAAACTGACACCTTATGCCCATGGTGCCCAGCCAGCTCTGCACCCACTGGTGGCAGGCAGAGGGATTACCTCCACTGTGATCTCGAGCTCAGAAAAGTTCTAGGACCGTTATGGATGATTTGAGTGTCAGGGAAACCTGGGAGAACTCCGGTGTTTCTTCTCACTCAAAGGATAGCTTTGAGATCACACCAGGCTGCTCAGGACTTTGCTCTGTTGTGTCTTGGAATACCCTCCAAGGATGAAAGTTGTGCTCTTGAGTTGGGACAGGATGCTGCCGGGCACTGGACATAAAGATGTTTTCAGCACAGCTGCCCAGTGAATCAGGCCAAGATCTAAAGATTAAAATTGGGAATCAGGGATGGTATCTCTGGGTGACAAGAAACCTAGATCATAATCCTACCCTGGACAAAAACTCCCTGCATGAGAGCAAGGGTTATGGGTTTTGAATGCCTCAGATGTTCCTTCTAGAAACAAATAGGCACTCTGAAGTGAACATCTAAACTTCTTTGCTGCTTCAGGCAGTTCATAGAATCATATGAGGTTATTAAGTTCTTAGATGTCACAATGAAAGGTGCCACAGACGAGATGTAAAATTTTTCTCCTGTGATAATCAAGGAAAAATATCACATATGAGTATTTCTGTCTTCAGAGTCCCCAGTTAAGCCATAGCCAGTATGCGTTTCATTTGTGATTTTATGGAAAACGTATATTTCAGCATTTTCTCCAACATTCATTAGCTCAATCAATTTTAATCCATTTTCTATCTTCCCTCAGGGTGAACAGAAGAGGAAAAACATAGATAAAGGGAAGAAATTTAAGCACTATCTGCAGACGACATCTTCCAGCAGTAGTAATTCTAGTGCCTGATAACCTCCCACTGACAGTCTTTCTTCTGGTAAAGGCTGTAACAAACTGTTGCTGGGCAGAAGGAAAATGTCAAGCGCATCATAAAAGTCATAGCAAACATACACCTCAAAATGCTCGAGGATTTACTGCAGGTGTGTATTTCTCCTTTGTATTGCCGTATTTTGACCTCCCTAGATCTTTCAGAAACAAAATTTAAATGGAGCCATATTTATAAGACAAAGTATATGCTTTTATGTATAGTTTCTTTAATTAGTCTTTTACTATGAATGCATCAGAAAGAGTAGTTACATACTCGGTTACCTAAAAGAGTCTCCCCAGGCTCAAATGCTCAGCAGCGTGCTGCCAGTTAAGGAAAAGAACTTTAGACTCCTCTTCCCAAAAGCATAATAAGTAACAAAAAGCTGCTTTGTCCCGTGTGTTTTTTTCTTTCTTTTCTTAAGAAAAATAAAAGATGTTTATGCTTTGTTCCTGCTAGTGAAGCTGTGCCACTGCTTGTGTAGGAAAAAGCAATATTCAATAACTAGGTCTTTTAATTTGTGCTGGTGTTTTTTGGTCTATGGTACACGATGTATCTCTAATAATGAAGCAGCAAGCAAGTGCAACGTGGTGGGCGCTGTATTCAGAATACAAATGAACTGGTAGTCTTTTGAAAAAGAGTAAATAAGAGACCTCTAGTGCCCAACAAGATTGAGGGCTCTAATGCACTTGAAAGAACTAGCACAATGCAACAGTTGAATTGTACGCAGTGTGCAACTATTAAAATAATTCAATATAACAAAAAGCTTAATTCTAAACTGTTTTTCTAACATCAAAAATATACTAGTAAGAATGACATTTGTAAACTGCTTTTTGAAAAAGGAACTCAAGGTCTTTTCTTTCATCACTCAACTGGCCCACTGCGACCAGCCCCACCAGGAGGAGAGCTCAGAGGAGAAGGGTGAAAAAAATCCAAACCAACCAAACAAAAAAACCCCAAAACAAAATATGAACTCAGGCAAAAATGTACTATAAAGAAGACTAAATTTATCCCAACATCAGGGAAATTGGAGGACAGCCTCAGTTTTAGGTAAGACAGCTGCACCATTGAGTCATGAGGTTCCCTGAGATAATTAAGAGAGCAGCGACTTCCTCAGCCAGACAGTCCAGCAGGGAGCAGGGAATGCATACATGGCTCAGCCTAACATTAAGTATAAAAAAGGGATAAGTAATAGAGCAAATGTTTAAGGAAGCAATGATTTGAGATGGCTTCAACTCATGTTGATGTTTTTTGATCTATAGGAATGCCCAGTGTGGTAATGGTGAGCATATAGAAGCAAGTAATGGGAATCCCATTTGCACTGTGATTCAACTGTATATTGCAATTGCTATGTTATGTTTGTCTTGTGATTTCAGTACAATGCTGTATCACCCTGCTAAACTAAAATCCCATATAATGCCAAATAAACCAAATAAGTAATTTGACATTAAGTACATTTGGTAATAGACAAAATTTGATAATAAGTAGAATTGGTATAAAACCCTCTTCATGTGGAACATCTAAAAGAACCTACAGAGATACTATTTGACTCTGACATCCACTGACCAAATTTATTTTTCAGAAATTGTAAAAAAATGCTGTAATTTTTATGTCCATATTGTAGATGAAGCTTTGTGACAACCCAATGTAGTACATAATGCTCACACATATGGATTTCAAAGCAACATGCCAATTACTATCAGAAGCAGCAGGATGTTGGATTGAAGAGAGCTATATACATTATAGTAATTTCTGAATAGAACTATGATCCCACTTTTATTTTTTATTATTCACATGAATTATTTTATTTTATTCTTAAGTTCAAAGGCACAAGAGTCCATGGACCACACTGCAGCATTTTTTTCTGCCCTAGGAATACATAGAATGAAAGTGAGTTTTCAGCTTAGTGCTGAGCATCAACTGACACAACCACCATTCAGGGCTATGCCTTAGTCTTAGCCTTAGCAACATCTCTCTTTTGAAATCACCAGACAAATCAGTACTGTTAATTGTGACAAAGTAATGCCATGATAAAGTTCCTACATGTGTCATGTCTACACCAGAAATGGTAAGAACAAAAAAGGAGCTACATGGAGCCAGATGAAGAGCCCATACATTATACTGTCTCCAACTGTGGCCATAAGCAGATACCAGAGGAGAAGAGTGCACAAACATACATGATACTTCTCCTAATGCTTTCCAAAAAAAATCCCCACCTTTGCTTGAAGCTAGGAAGCTTCTTAGTGTAGATGTGTTTGAGAAGCTGTTAAATAGAAGAGTCAGTAGAAGAGTTGTAGAATAAATAAGCAAAACAAATAGTAACAATACATGAGGACAAGGCAGGTTTTGTTTGGGCCTTAAGGATCTCATTTATTCTTGAAGTAGTTAAGTGTAGTGTGTCTCCTACCATGTGGCCATCAGAGAAAAGGAAATTGATGACAACCTCTGAAAAGAGCTATGGGAAGATGCAGGGAGCTGCAGTTTAATAATTCTGCTGCCTGTACAGATAGGATGATTGGCTGAGATATAACAGAGGAAGAAGTAAAAGGAACTTCAGTGATATGATGAGAAGGGGCAGCATGACCAGAGAAGGGAAGTTACAAACTTGTAAGAGTTCCTCAAAGGGGTTGCCAAGCATGTGGCTGTGAGTAAGCCGCATTTGGCTTTCCAAAACGGGTTTGTGTAACATTACCTGAAGAAAGCTCTTTATAAGAAATAAATTCCTCTTACATATCAATATCAGGTTAAGAGATGGGATATAAAAGGCAGGAATAAATTATTATATGTCCATAAGGGACATAAGGGAAGCTGTCACGTGGGTTGCTCCCTTTGCAGATGGGAGAGGAGCCACCTCTGTGTTGAACACACTCATAAATTATTTGGAAAAGAAAGTGAGTGATAGGATAAAGACTGCTGATGATAATAATTCAGCTCAGTAAAAAGATAAAATGGACAATGAAGAGTTGCAGGAGACTGAACAGCTGGATGGCAAAACAAGCAGACTAAATTCAATGTTGTTAAAGCACAGTGACGCATATTGGGAAAACCAACCTTAATTAACCAGGCACACTAATGAGCTGTAAACTAGCTGTGTATCACTAAAGAAAAAAAAAATCAAAACCACAGTAAATCAGTTTTTGGAAACAGATCTGTGCTTAGTGGTGGTCAAAACAATTAACAGAAGGTTAGAAAAGATTAGGAATAGACAATAAAACAGAAAACGTTCTCTATCAATATATAAGCACACATCTTAAAGAAGGCAGGCAGTTCTGATCACCATATCTTTAAATGGATGCACAGCGGAACTTAGGAGGTAAAGTGAAGAGAGACAAAACAGAAAACGTGCATTAGAAACCTGTTATTCTTCCTTTTTCATAATACGAACACTTAAGGGTATCAGAAGAATTGGTCAGGCAGGAGATGTAAAAGCAAAATAAGAGGAGTGATTATTTTCTTTTGGGGAGGGGAGGGTTACTAAACAGTAACACTCATTGTCAAGTGTACACATTTTCTAAAAGCCAAAAGGAACACTAAACCATTAAAGAGAAAAGTTAAAATACAATCTTGGGCTCAGGAAGCCCATATCCTGCAGATTACTGGGAGGAAATAACAGGGGAAGGATGACACTCTATTTGTGTCCAAGGTGATTTAGCCAGTGTCAGAAAGTGCACACACAACCAGATGGGCCCATGTAGAGTCAGTAACACTGTTCCTACACTCTACATTTTGAAAAAAAAAAAAAAAAAAGTCCACCAAATGGCAGGAACAAATTCACACAAAATGGTAGGAGTCAGCTGCATCCCAACTTTACCGATATATGAATATATTTACCCAAATTCTGCCCAATCTTTGTCTGCGACCCCTGAGATTAATATGCTAACATCATTTTCAGGTTTGTTATGAATACCTCAACTGCCATTATTGCTGTAGGTTGGAAATCACATTCTCATAGGTTGTTTTTTTTTGTCTGCAATTTTATTGCCAGTAAGTGATACCATGAACATGGGAAATTCAGATATAAAATAACTGCAAGTCTCCCAGGATCAGGATGCCAAGAAGTTCATAAGCAGTAACTGTTTTCCCTCCTATGTGATTCTCCTTGTTTGCATTTATTTCCCCCATCTTTACTCAAAAGGCAGATATTAACTTCTTTCAGTGAAACTAGCTGATTTGAATTTTATTTGCTGAATGAAAGCTTTTTCAGGTTGCATGTGGTATGTCCAAAACGAATGAGATCAGTAGGCAGTTTCCAAAAAGACGTCAGAAAACTATTGTAAGGGAAAAAACATAACTTTTTTCAAAGTCTAGAAATTTATCCCTTGTCTTCCACCATCCTGAAGAATATTTCTGAAGGTACTGACAACTGTATAATATGTTCAGATAACTTTTATGGCAGTATTTTTCAATGCCCCTTAATAAAAGCAACGGGCTCAGAAATGATCACAAGATACAAAGCAGACAGGGAAGAGTCCTTATTAATATACAAACGGAGTACTGTATTTCAATAAAAACCAAAAATCTTAATTTTCCTTTCTCAAAAAAAAAAGTTGTCATTTAGCATGTAAATTTGATGTTTTGGATAAGACATTCCACACAGGTATATAGGAAAGATAAAATGTTCAAAAACTTGCATTGTTGTTCTTAACTCCCACAAAAAATTCTAAGTCTTAAGATGAATATTTTGAAATAGATCACTCTGTTACAAGGGGGAATAACTTCCAATTCAAGTTTTAACTAGTACAGTATTTAGTAATGTTATTAAGTTATCTTTGGTGGTTACAATCCTGGAAAGCATAACCTTAATGTAGCTGAAACATCCCACATTCTATAAATAAAAAATGGAAAGGACAAGATTTATTATACTGAAAACCAGGGGAACATTTACTTTAATGCATTACAGCATGAGCTTTAAATAAAATTTATGACATTGTGTAAAATTTATTACCAAAGTAGTTATTTGTATTAGCAGATTCCTGGATACAATCACTTGCCAGACTTCCGCCCTCAACATCCCAGATTTTCACTAGTTGCAGCTGAAATGATTTGTGGTTCCCAAAAGATGCAAACATCAATTATGGACTTTTAAAATTCATTTTCAGATACTCAATGGTGACAGCCTTATTAGGCTCATCTCATTCCAGTTACTCATTACATTTTCCTTCTTGCTGGATCTTTGGAATCAGTAGGCTGAAATGTACAGGGGAAGTGGGACCTATTTGCTCCTTGAGACTCATAGGAATAGTCTATAATTATCCGAGTGACTAAGACTTTTTTTCTAAAACAGTCGCATTTACTCAGCTTTAATGCATTTCGTGACAGTGCATAATACAGAGCAGTATGTTGCTGCTGGAGTATAAATGGCGGGTCACAAAAAGGAGTAGGGTTCCTAGATTAACTGGGACACAGGTATATAAAAAAAGAAAACGTTAAAGAAGGATCTAGGTGAGATGAGCTCCAAATACAAGACAATAGCTGGTTTTATGCTGAAAGCACAAAACTGCAGGGAAAATAACATTGTTGACTGAAGGACATCAAATCAGTGTTCAGGGAAGCTTTGTACTAATCCTGTGTTGTAATGACAGCTTAAAAATTTGGTACTTTGATGAGTTCTGAGATTGACTTAAACCTCTTTAATTTGGCTTGCTGGTATTTAATCTTTTAACTTTGCATTCTTAATCAAAACTCAAAGCAGACCTTTAATCTTGTATGTATAAAATGGAAGATTAGAGGACCCTGACCTGCCTCTGCTAGACAGCTGTTTGCTTCCCCTTTTCCTTCTCTTTCTCACAGTAACAGCAAGTGAGAGTCATTTCAAACCTGTAGAAAGGGAGACAAGGGAAAGAACAGAAATTTTATCTTACAGAGAAGAATCAGAACCCTTCTCTTTCTTCAGTGAAGAATTAATATCTGTCATAGCTACTGCATGTGTTTCTTTTAAAACATCGTTAATGTGATCAGAAATTAATCTGTTTTAATGAGAAATTCCTCATTGAAAAAGGGAGAGCTACACTCAAATTTCCTCTGCCCCTAGATCTCCACAGACACCTACAGGGTCTGGCCCTGCACAGGTTTAGTGACACAGAATATGCAAGATGAGGCTGAGTTAACAAAATGCTTTGTACAAAGATAGGAGTTGTCTTTACTACTAAAGCTGTAGTGATACTTCTACCAAATGTGTCTTGTTTTATTGTGAATTCTTTGCAGTAGTGTCAGGTTTTTTTAAATGAGAAATGCATACAGCAACTCCTTTAAGAAAGTTAGGTGCCCTTAGATACCAAGAAGCCCCTTTAAATCTATTCAGTATTTGAAGACATTAAGTCAGGGTGCTTTAGATGGCCACAGCTACAAGGGCCTCACAGTGGGGACTTACAAGAGCAAACAGGTCCATTTGAGCCAGCACTGCAGCAGACATGCGAGGCATCACAAGGTGCAGTAACTTCTCCTTTCCTCTTCTGGGTATTTCTAGCCATTTGGGCTGCCTGTGCAACCTCTAGTGTCAGAGCATTTGAAGAGGCAGAGACCCTGAACCCAGGCCCTTGGAGCACTGGTCTAGAGGCTTCCCAGGCCACGAGGCTGCTCTTTCCTGTGACCAATCTAGAAATTTGCCTCACATTGTTACAGCAACACAGCCCCACTTCAGTGTTTTGTCTCAGACTTAGCATGAAGAGAAGGTATGGTGATTTAATTAGTCCGAAAGCAGGCATTGCTAATTGCAAAAGAGATCTGGGATAAAAGGGAAAGTCACCTCTCTTCCTTTGCGAACTTCACGCGTTCCACATACATCGAGTTCCCTGTCTTGTATAGAAATCTCCAGGTGCCTAAGTTGCCAGACAAAACTGTTGCTGATTTTCACTGTACATAGCCAAGCTGAACTCAATTCATGTCATGAAAACCTTAATCAGATATGTGAGGAGAAGAAAAATCTTGATTTCACTATTCATTTTAACTTCCTTGTACTTTCCATCATAGTCCTGAAAGCACTTTATTTTACATCATTGACAGTGGTGGTTGCCTTGGTTTATCTGTTCCTGAATTATTTATTCAAGATACTTAAACAGAGGAAAAGTCTATGGAAAAGTAATTTCCTGAAGTTCAGTAAGAGTTTTGAACTATTTTCAACCGGATGCCATTGAGTTAGAATTAAACTTTTCTTAAACTGGATTGTTTCCTTAGAGAGCACATATGGTGGGATAATATGACAAAAAATATTTGGGGTTTTATTTAGATGAGTGGAGAAAGGTCAAAAAGAAAAAGGCATTTTCCACACAGACCACCAAATAAGCACAGGAAAAAAAAATCTAAGTGAATAAAGAGAACATTTTCAGTATTTTCTTCTGACGTCATTACTTTTGTGCAGTACATTCGTAAGCATAAATGTTATTCACATAATCCAAGGACTAAGATGAGATTTTCCTCCCTTCCTTGAAGAAGGTAGCTCAGGATTAAGAATCTTTTTAGAAACAACCCTGACCAAAACAGGTAAGAACTTTCTCCACCTCTTCCATATTTAGTAAGAGGTCTGTTACTGTGACTGAAATGGTAAGACTGCTTTTTTCTTGTAGTGGCTCCTGTGACATCTCTTGATCTTTGAAAGGAAAAGGAAAAACTAGTGTGAATAACAAGGAAGATCTTTAATATTCAAGTTTAATATTGGAATGGAAAAAGAATTCAGCAAACCAGAAGTTGGTCATTCAGCTTTTTGGAAGTTACAACTGATGTTTGACTATGTGAGAAATGAAGTTGAAGTGTTCTGTAAATATTCAGAAGTGTTCCCATATCCTTCTTATGATTTCTGGAAACATTATCAGTGAAGTCAGTAAATCACCATGTGATCAGGATTTGGGAGGCAGTCCCAAATAGGACCAAACAACAGCTAGTATTAAAAGCTCATTATTATTAGCTGTTTGGATGTTTAATTGATTCTATTGCTTTTTGTCTTAATTCAGATAAAAAGTATACCTTCTCATGTAAAATTTTTTATAACTGCTCTCAGCATCATTATCCTTGCACAAAATACAATATTATTAAAAAAAAAACACTATAAAATCAGTGGCTGCACATACACAAATTGAGGTATACACATGCAATTTCTGCGGTGTACTCAAGCAAAACAGCCTGGTCACCTGCATCTTGATGGAGACAGAAAAGAAGATGCTGAGTCATCAAGTAACCAGCCTAACACCAGACTCTTGATGAACAGTCACAGAGTGACTAGAAGCTCAGTAGATGTCTGATCCACTCACCTCATCCAACTAACACAGATGCCTAAAGGGCTGTCCTTTCCTCAGCAGAATTGGCAAAGGTCTTTCACCTTCAGCTTCTGAAACTAGACATTTTCTTGAATTCAAGTTCTACTATTACAAACATATTCAGTACTCGGTGTTTATTCCTGACTGTAGCTATCATCTGCACTTACAACTGTCTTTCTTTCTTGGGAATCTTATCTTACTAAGTAGGTTTCTTTGCAAGGAGGAGGGAAGAAAAATTAAGGAAACACATTTTTCCTCCATTCCCTTCTAACATCAAACCAAATAAGTCTTTGAATTAGACTTACAGTGATTTTACAGTTAGACTAAAGTAATTTCAAATGACTGCATGGGCTTTACTTCTCTCTATCTGCTTCTTATCTGCAAGCCTGTATTAAAATATTGAAATATTATAATAATATCTTTTTTTTTTGTATTTTTGTTTCTTCCTCTAGGCATGGTGCTGTTCTCAGCCAACAGAAAGTAGGAGGAGGAAGCCAAGAACTGAACTAAGGAATTGCTCCCCACAGTCTTGCTATACTCAAAATCAGTCAAGTACCTTGTAAATAGGGATGGTGATCTATCTGGACCTCTGTAAGGCTTTTGACATGATCCTCCACAACATCCTGCTTGCCAAATTGGAGGGATATGGATTTGATGGGTGGACTGTTCAGTGGATAAGAAACTGGCTGGATGGTCACATCCAGAGGGTGGTACTCAATGGCCTAAGATCCAGATGGAGAACAAGTAACAAGTGGTGTCTCTCAAGAGTCCATGCTGGGACCGGTGCCGTTTAACATTTTTGTCGACGATATAGACAGAGGGATTGAGTCTACCATCAGCAAGTTTGCAGATGACACCAAGCTCTGTGGTATTGTCAGTACACCAGAGGGATGGGATATCATCCAGGGGAACCTGAACAGGCTGGAGAGGTAGACCCGGGTGAACCTCATGAAGTTTAACAAGAAGAACTGCAGAGTTCTGCACCTGGGCCGGAACAATCCTCACTATCAATACAGGCTAGGGGATGAGGTATTAGAAAGCAGCACTGAGGAAAGGGACTTGGGGGTGCTGATGGATGAGAAGCTGGAGATGAGCAGGCAGTGTGTACTTGCAGCCCAGAAGGCCAATCACATCCTGGGCTGCATCAAAAGGTGTGTTGCCAGCAGATCCAGAGAGGTGATTCTGCCACTTTGCTCTGGTGAGACCTCACCTGGAGTACTGTGTGCAGGTCTGGAGTCCTCAATATAGGAAGGACATGGACTTGATGGAGCGGCTCCAGAGGAGGGCCACAAAAAATGCTCAAGAGGTTGGAGCACCTTTGCTATGAGGACAGGCTGAGGGAGCTGAGGTTGTTCAGCCTAGAGAAGAAGAGGCTCAGGGGAGATCTAATAGCAACCTTCCAGTACCTGAAGAGGTCCTACAGGAAGGCTGGGGAGGGTCTGTTTACAAAGGTCTGCAGTGACAGGATGAGGAGCAATCACTTAAAGCTGGAGAAGAACAGATTGGATATTAGAAATAGATTCTTTACCATGAGGGTGGTGGACCACTGGAACAGGTTGCCCAGGGAGGTGGTTGAGTTCCCTTCCCTGGAGATATTCAAGTTGGAGCTGTCCCTGCTAACTGCAGGGAGGTCGGACTTGATGACCTTTGGAAGTCCCTTCCGGCCTGAACCATTCTATAATTTCTGTGCATCAATCAAACTGCTTATTGCAATTACTGCTCCCACAGCGAGCCCTATTCCTCTGAGATTCTTCATCCCTGGAAGAGCACAGAATTCGAAAGCATATCCAGTCAGCTTTTCAAGATGGCCCTAGTTCATGCAGTGTATCTCAACAAGGGGTAATCCTTGCCATTTAGCAAGATGCTTCAATTTGCCTTAATACTTCCTTTGCTATTTTGTAATAAAGCCTTGTTCTAACCTACTTCCTTTGTGCCCTCCTGCCAGATCCACTGACGTTGCAGCCACAGTACACTGCTTAAGCCATGAGGCAGTTCAAGCCTCAGAGCAGAACTGAAAAAAACTACCCGACTTTATGGTTTTTGTGCCTACATCCTTCTACAGAAGAGAGCTGAAACCCACACATTGCGTGCAGCGGGGGACCAGATGAGAGGTGACAACAACTCCACACCATTATGGAGCGGATTTGGCCTCAACAATCAGAGGGATTTCAAAGCAGCCCATGAATTTTGGTCACAGTGCCCACTGCTGGTTTCCCTGCTGCGGATTGTCTGAGAAGGAAATGAAGGCTGGGGATGCTGAAGCTGTAGCTCTTGACCTACACATGCAATTTGCCCTCTCACAGTAGTTTATCCATTTGGATCCTTGACTGGTCAGTGCTAATGTGGAAGACAGGACAGTGGGAATAATGGAACACATCAAAAAAGCACTTATTTTGATGATTAGTAAAAAATAAGAATTTACCATATGTAGACTAATTTACAGTTTAGGGTTACATTCATAAAAAGCAGAAATGATTAAGCCATCATTTTAAATATCTGTGTTGGAGGAGTCATGACTAATATTACAACATTTTTTCATGTGTTTTACTTCCTATCTGAGTTACCCAAAATAAGTTTTAAAGTGGATAAATATAGCAGAAGAAAATCAGCAAAAGCACAAGACTTCCCTTCAGTCTTGCCCAATACTTTTCTGATAAAAAAAAAAATAATAAAAAAAGTCATAAACCACATTCTAGTGAACAGGAAGGAGAGTATGCTCTTGGATCCTACTAATTCATAGGCTTGACTGGTGATGCTGCAGGATGATGGTCCCGCAGCACACCCAGGATTAGAATTTTCCTTTTGTATGACTAGTTGCAAATTGGGAGGAATAGAAGAGCAAAAAGGACATTAGAAAACCAGGAAGCTTGTGCAAAGAGGGTTTTTTCTCTTTTCTTTCATTAGCTAACAACACTGAAGCAAGGTCTGTGATCTAGCCGACTTCTGTCAGTATCCCATTAGTGTTTCTGAACATCAAGGATGTTGTGGTGTCGAGAGACATCAAACTTATTCATCACCATTGCTCAGCCTGACTTAAGATTTAAAAGGAAAATTAAAACTGCTATTGCTTATGAACAATTTGACTTTTAAAGTATTTTTACAAGCATTCATAAATGCATCAGCTGGAGTGATTATGTCTCCAGCTGTTGCAACTTGTTTTCTGATGGGGGAACAGAATCCAAGAACGGATTTTTCAAGCTATAGACTTAGCCTAGATAGAAACAATGAGTTCAGCACAAACATGACTATTTTCAAGTGATAGACCACCTGTAGAAGACAGCTATAAATGAACAATTTCGACAGTGTTATGCCTTCTGCAACGGTATGTGAGATCGTGTTTCTCCCTGAGGTGTTTTCGCTGCAAGAATTACCCCATCAAAAAGTTGTAACGCCAAAATGCCAACCCCAAACAGCAGCTGTTGGATCTCTAAACCTCAGCCTCAAATCACAGCTCCTTTGGGAAAAAAAAAACCAAAACAAACCATCCCAACATCCCAACATTGCACAGCAGCTGTGTTCTTGGCATAACAGGTTTTGGGGTTTTTTTTCCTCCAATTGATAGATTTCCTAAATTTGTGAGCCTGCAAGCCAAGTTTCAGCCATAAGTCTCTCTTAAAGTATTGGAATGTCTCTCCTGGTAAGGGACCCAGTTGCAGCACTTCCTCCCCCTGGTTTATTTCTTCCCCATTAAGAGCTCCACAGGGTATCCCAGCCTACAAAGAATATTTCTGGGATGAGATACCAGATCATCCTCAGATCAACACAATAGGAAAAGAGTAAAGAAGGATTAATGTGCTGTCTTGTTTTATTGCTCGGTTTCATCAATGTTTGAGGCTGTATCGCCAGAGTTTTATAGTCCAGTGTTAAATACCCTCTCTGGGCTGAAGCATAACCATTTGATTTCCAGATGGGGCAGAAATAATTTTTGACAGCTCAAATAAAGGATTGGTTTTAATCTATTTTTGAGATGGGAATTGTACACAGGTCATTTTCCATTACTAAGAAGAAGCATTTGACATGGAAATTCCTCATAACTAAAAAGTAATAGGAAAATATGGATTTTCTTTTTATGATATCTGTACATTCTTGCTTATAACATTTGCATTTTAATTCATCGAAAACAAACACTTTTCTACATACTGTTGAAACAAAAAGCTGTTTTCCAGTTTACTTTGTCATTTTTCAAGCAATTAATATCCCTAAAAGTACTTCTATCACTGGGTCTATAGGAAGAGCTATATAAAAAGATAACTATTTTTGGTGATATGTATATATCAGGTTTTGCTGCCATAATATCAACTAACAAGTTTGGCTATATTTAAGCTGATGAGGGAAGAAAGGATACAGGAGAATTTACTGTTAGCATCTGTGTGTTATTGAGTTTTCAAGACTTTTTCTCCCAAAGAGTGGTCAGGCACTGGAATAGCCTGCCCAAGGAGGTGGTGAGTCACTGTCCCTGGTGGTGTTCAAGAACTGTCTGGACAAGGTGCTACAAGACATGATTTAGTAGCTTAGTGAGTGGTATTGGTGACAGGAGGATGGCTGGACTAGATGATCTTGTAGGTCCTTTCCAACCTTGTGTTTCTATGATTTCTCTGATATAAACAATTAAGGACTAAACAAAGCTTCAGCCTACAGCTGAAACGCTAGCTTGTTACTGCTTAATTTTTCTTTAATATACACAGTTAGGCTGAATCTAGCATACTGACAGCAACATGAATGATACCGCCATAGTTTCCTAGCAAAATAAAACAGATGCCTACTTTTAATTATCTCTACTAACTCTTCCTCCTTCTTGTAGAGCAGCATTACACGGTAGCAACTGGGAGCTGCACTTGATGTTGTGTAAAACTGCGTAAAAACAAATCTTTTCTTCCACAGCTTGGTTTCTTCCGTTCCTTTATACCAAATACTTGGCGTCACCTGGTAACTTTTGGCTTGTTTGAAAGCAGCATTTTTCTTCTTTAGGCAGGAAAGAGACTCCACCAAGAAGGGAGAAAGAGGGAACAGGATCACCCTCAATTTAATCTGTGGAAATTACCTCCCAATATCTTGCTGCACAGTCTGCACAAACTGGCAAGATGATAATTTCTTGACCACAAACTAGGGATGCTATTAAACTCAGTCTCTAAAAGCAAAGTCGTTTGATTTAGAAAACAGTAGCTTGATTTTTGAACCATAAACTATTTCTGTCCCTGTTTATATTTAAAAGGCACAGTGCTGGCATAGAATTTTAAAAACTCTTCTCTTTTAGCAAATAAAGAATGTAAGCTCCTTGAGCTATTAGCCCATGTAGTCTTTAAAAGGGGCTGAAACACTATTAGGTCAGCTCTCAAGGCAACTTCAATGTACTCTCCAACTTTGGTGTATTCACAATACAGAAAGCATCAGGAAATATTTTGTTAATTAATTTATTTTTTTTTTTACTGCTGTGCTCCTTTCTGTCTTGAATTGGAGTCCATACGAAATGGTATACCTCAAGACTGAAAAGTTATGGGCAGAAAGTAGGCTTTGGGAATTCAGACCTGAATACAACATAACATCATCAGTAATTAGTATGCTGCATTTGCAGCACTAATCTGTCAAAATTAATAAGGTGTTAAACATAATTGCAGGTTGAAAATCCAGGTATTGAAGTCTAGAAGAAACTTTTTATTATTATGATTATTAAAATAATTTAAATTCACTTTTCTGCTACTTTTGGGGGTTATTAAAACCAACAAATGCTGATTTAGTTCTCATTTTGGGAAGGACTAATGCAGGCAGTACGCAGTATCCTGCTGCCATCTATAGTTAGAAGAAGAAAATAGACTGCACAGTCCAAATTACAAGAGCAGCCACTGGCTAGGCAGCATTTGCAGAACAGAAATGATCTGGGCTTCTCAAAAGAATAGTGATGGAGAGAGATGTGAAGATGCTTTTGTGTGCTGGCACTCTAGCCCAGTGAGCAAGACTCGGGGCCTTATTTAAAACATCACCAAGACCTCTGTACAGTCTCAGGATGGATTTCGTCCTAGTTGGCTGACCTTATCCTCACCACCCCCATCCCAAACCAATCAATCTTTTTGATCCAAAAAGTATCTCTCAGCTCACATCACGGGCACAAATAAAAGAGAAAGCAACAGTATATCAGCACTCTTGAAAACTGAGTTTTTACCTAACTGTATGAAATCATAGAATCATTTAGGTTGGAAGAGACGCTTGGGATCATCGAGTTCAACCATCAGCCCTACTCTACAAGTTCTCCCCTACACCAGATCCCTCNGAGATTTGGGAATCTATATTGCACATGTAAGATCCACACTGGTCCTTAATTTCAAAGCAGGTATTAGCAGCTTGGAAGAGAAAAAAAAAAGGTTATAGAAATAAAATGTTTGCATCCCAAATTATTCAGGCATGAAAATTCTTCAGTTTGTAAAGGGACTCTCCATAAAATTACATACTTTGGCAGAAATCTGAGTTTTAAAAAAGTGAAAATTGCGATAGATTCAATCACAGTTTTGGCAGGTAGCATACTGAGCAGGAAATATATATATATATATACACACATAAAATAATAATTTCCTGGAACTGATTAGAAATGCTAGTATCTGCTAGACAGCTGGATTGACACAGCTCATTGAGTACCTGGAGTGTTCTTCAACCCATACCATCCATCTAGGATTTTAACACGTGTCATCGTTCTCCTGATGGCATTTGGATCTAGTTTTGAGAGGAAACCGAGAAGCGGGACAGCTGAAACAATACTTCATTCTGGCAGCATCAAGCAGAGAAAACTACATTGGATGGTCAATATTCACTAGGAAGTCTTGAGGTTGTGTTCATAAACTTCACTAAAAGCTGAATATTTGCTGGTAGGTAAGTTTTAAACTGCAGTTATCAGATAAAAGTGTTGTGTGTGTGTAGTGGTTTCCTTCCCCTGTCAGCTGGTGGGAAGCTTTTGAGTGCTACAGCTAGTAATAACCTTCCACCTGTCTATAGATCTGTAGATGTACTAAAAAAAATCAGGATACAGATGAAAAGCGTCAATAGGTTTTGTCAGGATCTAGTAATAATTTAAGACTTCATGTAATTTGTGCACTTTTTGCACAGAAAACTG
This sequence comes from Jacana jacana, assembly GCA_013400555.1. Lineage (NCBI taxonomy): Eukaryota > Metazoa > Chordata > Aves > Charadriiformes > Jacanidae > Jacana > Jacana jacana. The sequence goes on from VZTM01007545.1 coordinate 82,270, forward strand.
ACTTCCCAGTGATTTCCTAATGTTCCAGAATTAGAAGGCCAAACTGACAGTACCGATCTCTGGTGTATCTACCTTTTAACTTCCATTACCATTGTGTCTTGGGGAGTATTAAGAGGAGTTTCAAATATATCACAGACTCCTGCATCAAGATTTTACATTTCCCTCAAGAGGAACCACACGAAGGTTCTTGTGCAAGCTATCACCTTGGTTCTTAAAGTCAAGAAATGAACAACACGCTAATTAAATCCAACTGACTACAAGTTCCAAGGATAAAACCACCCTAGAGAAGATGACAGCTCCTACTGCCTTAACAATTATAAGCAGCAAGTTGAATCTTACAATCAATCGCCTTGTTTCCCAGCATTTTCCCTGCAAAAGTCTGCTTTAACTTTTAATGAAGGGTCTGCTGGTGGGATTCGAGCAATATTGGACTTGAAAGTCTGAAATGCACAGGTTACAAAAACTTTAAAATCAAGGAAAACTTCTAATGAAACACCTCCAGAACAAGGTAAAATGCAATAGTGAGAGGTTGATCCAGTAGTATGGATTACTGTTCAGAAAGTACAAAAGAAGACTAAGATAAATGCAGTTTCTCAGAGGATATTTTTGTTTTCAATCCTTCTGATTGTTTAATAGAACCCAACAGACCTACAGTCGCAAAGACACTTCTCGAGCAGCTTAGTACATACGCCTGTCATTACAACTTCCCCCCTGACAAACCTCAGTCCCATCCCCAGACCTGCACTATGCACGTAATCACCACCAAGTTTTCTCAAAACCCAACAAACCAGCAAGACCCCACAACCCCATTAATCAGCCGTTTACTACTTCTGTCCCTTAAAAAATAACTTTTAAAAAATTAATAATAATACTAATAATAGTAATAATAATGCCAAAGTTCCCCCAAAAAGGAAACCCACTCAAACAGTACAGGACACAAAGAAGTCAAATAAACTCACGGGAAATTTATTCCAACTCAGTCATATTTGCTGCCGTGTGTATTATTATTGAGGAACTTATAAACTACATAGAGTACTTTGCTACTGTTTTCAGAGATGTTTTAGTACTTCCACATAAGTGAATAACGCACCAGTAAAGACTTACACTGCAAAAGATTTGTACAAAACAGAAAAGCCTTTGTAGAAAGTATAGTGGTTTTTATTGTAGTCTTAGAAAATATTGAATTATGAAAGATACAAAATCAACTGTTGTAATTATCTGTTTATTTTACAATCTGTATGCCATCATACTCTTATGGCTTTAAGATAGTCTGTCCAAAGTATTTTAAAACATGCTTTAACAAAGTATTTTACAATTTCAAAATTGAGTATTTCTTCACTGAAAAAAAAAAAAAACCAAAACCAAAACCAAACCAAACAAAACTCCAAAACATTTACCTGAGAATTCTGTATCATAAAATTGTCATTCATTCTTAACGTTTGCAAGTTGATGATATAGGCTACAGAAGTCAACATGCAACTTGTAGGTCTACTGTATTAAATAAATATTTTAAAAATTACTTAGATGCAGCTGGTTAGGCCAAAACCTACCCTCAAACTTCATCAAGTTCATCATAGGTTTAAAAACACGACGTGAAGGTTATCCCACGTCAATGACAGCCATGATTTCTGCACTGGAAGCACTGTTGGCTGGGTGGAATTCAGACCCTGGCTGACCACCAGACTGCAGCAGCGGAGCACAACTTTTTGGTGGATATTCTGGCCTATGAACTTGGTAACCACTGACCTTGTTTTCCAACATCCATAGCCAAGTGTGTCAGGAATTTAGGCCACTGGATACGTTTACGTTCCCAGCCAGTCATTCTCTCTATATATGCTCCAAATAAACATTTAACCCAGGGCATTCTATTTCAGACTATGTGTACTATTAGGACAATGCTTTAATGTCATTATCCACGTCATTTAAGAATATCACCAGCTTTAAAGTGATACCGCGTACGGACACTGGAAAGGTTTGGGGCTTTCTGTCTTGGTTTCTTATTGTTTCTTGTTGGTTGGTTTCCTTTTTAAATAAAATCGAGACTTCAGAGCAAAACACTGCCCGGGGTGGCAGCATGGGAGGGAAGCAGGATTAAATTAACCAGGCACATACAGAGGCTAAAGAAAAAAACCCAGGGAGCTTCACGAGTAACACATATACAGAATCAACATATATGAATGGCAGTCATTGAAAAGGATTTCGATTGATTAATCTGAAAAGATATCCATAGTAGAACTCTCGTGATGTCTGCCATACAGTATTTATTTCTGAATTTCAGTTACTGCAAGCATTGTGATTTATACAAGCTATGCTCCATTAAGATGAATTTTCCCCTTAAAAAATGAATGATATATCTGATGAAAATCCAAGGATATCACAGAGATTTAAATCAACTTGCAATCCCATAGGTGAGGTAGTGTAGTCACTTGTATCACGTGCTGGTTATGAGAAGTACTGTTGAAATCTGTCAAATTTTTCATTTTTGTTTTAAATAACTGGCTTAATAATCTTAACATATTTATTAATGCTATGTTACCTATAAGGGGTGGAAGGAGGAAAAAAAAACAAAAGTCTTGCCAAAACCAAGTTTTGTCTCACTGCAAGATAAAAGCACAACGCAGTATTTACAATAATCCTTTGCTTAGTTGCTGCCTACTGTACATGCACACAAACGACACAAAAAAGCTAATATACATTCTGAGGTAGGAAATGAAGAATTCCACTGGCTTGTACAAGATTCTTCATGTTTTGTAAACCAGCAAAACCAAAGTTTTCTGTGGTGAGGTTCAATACTTAGTTCTGGTGTGAGAATAACATCTAAATACCAAAGCATCGTTGGTATACAATATGCATCTACCGTCACGTAAATATCTAAAAAATAGTAATAATTTTTAGTGACTGAACTTCTGCTTTGCAAAGGAAAGGAAATCTCTCCAGCTCATTTCCTTATTATACTTTCTGTATGTTTATACTTACAGCACAAGCCATTGAAAGTGTACTATTGGTTTAGCCATAAAAGTATCCTGAAGACTAAAATTCTGAAATAGATCTTTACTGGTCCCAGTGATCAGAGAACAAATACATTTGTAGACTTCTTTAGGCTATGAGGCACTGAAGATGAACAATTTGGTGCCTTAGTATCTTTAAAAAAAATAAAAAAAAAATTAAAAGAATCTGTCCTTAAACTTCCACAATACTTTGACTCCAACTTATCACAAACAGCAGCGAGTTTGAAGGTGCTAGGGACAGTAAGTCACGATACAGCAATGAATTTCAGCAAGCATATGGGATTGAGATACCGGAAGGTCAGATGCACGCTAACTGAAGAATTGCATCCGTTCCAAACTTTGGCCTTTCCCAGGACATTGTTAGTCTTTCCTCAAAATTTAAAGAAGAGAGCAGTACGCTGCAGCACCTCTGCTGTTCCAGTTGTCTTAACTACACACTGGAGAGCTAAGGCAAAGGCATGTATTCAATAAAAATTGGCTCTGGTACAGGGATGGGAACAGCAGGAAGCAATGAGCTGTTCCAGAGCGCGCTTGCCAGAATCTCCTCATACTGTCATGTTATCCTAACTCATCTACAAAATAAACATTTACAGAGCTATATGCGCTTCTCAAGGTTTGTCTACCAGGAACAAAAAAAGAAATCTTAAGGAGATAAGAATTCCAGAAGTCACTGTGCATAAGCATCTGTCAGGAGGCATTTTTTGAGGTGCAGAGTGGCATTAGGTACTCTGGCATAAATCAGAGTAAAGGCTGCTCTATACCTGTATGAAAGCTTCCTCACAGAGTTGTACTTTCCAACAACTTCCCTGAACTCTCCTTGGCATCACCACACAGAAAAGGCTCCAAGGCTGACACATCCAAATTCCACTCTCGAGCTATACAGAGCAAACCCAAAGCTTGCCAAGTAATATAACGACCATGTAACTGTCGATGTAGTTTCAAAAGACAGTTTCATCTTTTCTTTCCCTTAGGAAGGTACTTTTACCATAATGCTTAATCTCACTTTTAGTTACAATGTTGAGAGGCTGGCAACAGGAAGAGAATAGGGTCACTCATCCGTAGTGCATTTGTCAGTCATTTGCTGACAGAAGTCTGTGATACCACTGCTCTGTCCACACTGTTCCACAAGCGATGTTTTCTCTAATGTTCTTACAGACACTGGATGCAGTTCTTGTACTTGATCATATGTTGCATCACACACGCTTTTCACACACTGATAACAAGAACTCTGCTCATTTGTAGCTGTAACACCTGAAAGACCATCTGCTAATTCTACACTTGCTGGTATCGCGAGCTCACTATCCGATGGAGCTGTTCGTTCTCTCTCCGGGAACAGAAATGAAAGAGGACAATCTGAGGAAGAATATTTTGCAAGTATTTGTATTTGCTCGTGACTCAAGGCTGCTTCCTTACACACTTGCTGGCAAAGTCCAGTCAGATTCTGCTTTGTCTCACCCAGAGTTGACAAAATGTGGTTTCTTTCCTTCAGCAAGTTCTCCTTCTCATTTTGCTGCAAGAAGAAAAACAGCCTTTTAGTCTGTGTTACACATAAAAACCTATAGTTATTATGTTCCTAGCAAGGCTAAAACAAGACTGTAAATATCCTGGTCTGGTGAAACCCAAGTAATTTGGCAATAAGAAGGCAAACACTGACAGAATCAAATGCCTATGAAAAGGACAATCCTAACCTCTCTCGAAGTGTCATCGACTTGGATATTTGAAGTGATTTTTCAGACATATGGCTTTTTCAGAACTCAGGCTGGCAGCCAAAACAGTAATTTCTATTTATTTAATAAATGAAACCTAGCTGTACTTGCTATAAATATTCCTGAAACACTAATTCAACACCGTAGCATACAAACCATTACTGCTTGGTCAACAAAACACTGAGCAGAGCAGACTTCATAGATATTTGATTTAGAAGTTAAACGCTGAAAACCAGACATCACATTTTCACTATTGATGCCACTCTGCTAGAGGAAAATAAATTCAGTTCTTAAGTGCCAAGTGCTCTGTAGGAGAAACAACGGAGGTAAGAAGTTTCTGATATAAGCAGAAGATAAAGGAAGGATCTAGGAGCAAATAGAAGATACAGTGAAATTAAAGAAATAAAACATGATAAAAATGGAAAACAAAATATTTTCTCTGGAAATGCCGCCATCTAGTTTGTTTCAAGGCACTGACTAGAAGACTGGAACTTAAAAAATTTAGAGTGACAGAAAGATGATAAACTAGTGAACTGAAGAGATAAGAACAGAGATGCCACTAGGTAAGTAACCTACTATTAGAACAGAAAAATACCAGCAGAAGGACTGAGTTTATTTACACAGCAAACATGCTTAAGAGTAGCAGAAACTGCTCAGACGTGAAACGAGACTGGTCTGCTGGTCTTGTCTTGCTCTGAAGAGCTTACAATCTACCTACATAATGCAACAGGATTTTCCAAGCACAGGGAAGCAAAAGGCAGGATGGCTGTTTACTAATTAACATCAAACAGAAAAAAAAGTATCATTCATTAGAAATTAACTAAAAATTAGCTTTCTTTGTGGGGGGAGGAGGGGGATCTTTACTTCAGTGTCATGAATTTTTGTGAGACTTCTGACAAAACTGGCTGAAAACAGAAGGACATGGATAACTGAGGGGGTGCTCTAATGATGGAAACAAGCAACATCCAGGGAAAAAAAAAAAAAAAGAAAGAGGAAATGGCAAAGAAAGGAACGAAGCAAGACCATAAGGAAGCGGATTGGAAAAACAAAAGGGGCGGGGGGGCAAAATCCCCAATACTAAACATGCCACATGATTTGAGTTCTATAGTTAATTAACAGGCAGAGTTCTAAAGATATATAAAGTTGTAAATATTTTTAAGAAATACATTTTAATCATAGGGACTGTGTGCTATCAATCTTGTAATGTCAATACAAGTCTAATTATTTTCAGTTCTTCTCCCATTCCCTTTTGCAGCAGGAACTCATACTGCAACCACTACAACTTCTTTTTTAAACAAGTGACTAACTTTAAGGGGCATTTTGCAAGAGAAGTAGTTGTTGCCAGTTGTTTTTGTCTAAAATGATTGGAAAGTTCTACTATGTCAGCATACTGGGAGCAGTTGTTGCCAGATCTCCTAATCCGAAATCACTTTATGTACATTTTTGGATAAGTAGAGGCACTCAGCTCTGCGTTAGGGACTGATGAAATCCTCTGGCCTCCTGTTTAACACAAACTGCAACATTCAGAAATAGTTATTCCAGTGTAAATTCCCTGCCCCCATCTGAAGTTGCTGACAGAATGAAACGCTTAAATACTACTGTTTTATTTTAGTGGCATTATACTGATACTGGGAAGTAATACCAGTTTTGAGGTCATTGTAATTATCAAACTGAGAGCTATTTTAATTCTTCTGGTGAAGAATCTATTTCATTCACACACTTCCTCCTCTCCCTGCTATAGTATGCATAACAAGATCTCAATTACATTTTGTGGATCACAGCTTATAGTATGTCACTCACTGATACACCCTTCTGCTGAGCTCCAGAATCTCCAGGGAAAGTAGTGCTTTTTGAGGTCAGTTTTTCTCTGCCCTGCTCTGCCTCACAAACACCCTACTTTTAAAGCTTTGAAGTGAGAAAGTGCAATGAATGTGAGTACATAAAGGTGCTCTGAAAGAGCATTTCTAACAAACCAACCTCTCCCTGAAGGGCTCACATGTATTTTCAAGGATGGAATATCAGTGAAAATAAGAACAGAGAGGAGTCACCTGAAAAAATCAACAAGCAAAGACTACACGGGGGTCAAAAATTACATTATCAATACAGAAGAACAAGAGAAATGACCAAACTTAATTCTCCCAGGTAACAAATTCGGGACTGAACAGCATTTTTCTTCAATTAAGTAGAGCTTAACATGAGACTTTAAATTTTACAGAATCACTTGGGTAGGGAGGTACCTCAGGATGCCTTTAGTCCAGTCTCCGGCTCAAACCAAAGCTCTGGGTAAGATCAGGCTGTTCAGGGGTTTGCTCAGTCATGGCATGAAAACCTCCCAAGGCAGACCATGCACAGCCTTTCTGGGTAACCTGCTCTGCTGCCTCCCCGTCCCCACTGGAAAAAAATAGTTGCCTTATATCCAGTTGAACTCCTGCAGTTTAACTTATGACAACATCTCTTGTTCTCCCGCTGTGAAGGCCTACCCCATGGGAAGCTGAAGATGTTGCACTCCCAATGGCTACATGATCTCAAGGACTTCCCCATAGACATGGGCAGGTAGCTTTTAGGTCTTCCCACAGTCATCTCTTCTCCAAGCAGAAGCCCTGTTTCCCCTGCCTCTCACTATCATAGGAGAGGAATGCTAGCCTGACCATCCTGGTGGCCTTCTCCTAACCTTGCTCCAGTTTGTCAAAGTACTTCTGGCACTGGAAGGAGTCAAAATAGGACAAAAGATTCAGTCTTACATGTGCCTGCCTAGTATAGAAGTATAATCATTGTCCTCAAACCACTGGCTGTGTTCCTGTTCATACAGCCCAGGACACTGATAGCCTTCTTTTCCAGCCTGGACGTGCTGCTGACCCATGCTCAGTGTTCTGTCTGCCTAGACCCCCAGGGTCCTCCTCAGGAACACTACTCCCCAGCCAGTCAGTCTCCATCCTCTATTCACCCATTCAAGGGGTTAGCGTATTCCAGATATAGGACTTTCCCAAGAAAGGTATCACAAATACTGTCTTCTAATCTGAGAGAACAAAAATCTCCTAAATAACAAACAAATGGAAATAATAAAAGACAACATGCTACACATACTGGAAAGCAGGATGAGTAATTTAACCAAATAGTATTTCCTAGCAGGCTACAATGAAGAGTATTGTCTACTTGTTTTCTAACTACATCTGCACCACATTATCCTCTCTCAAAGCCACATTACAGAGGATACAGGAGGATACCATCAAAAGGCTAACAGGTCTGAGACACGACTGACCCAAAGAAGTAGGAACAAGGCAGGAGTCCTCATGCATGAAGCAACCTGGATGTACCACACAATGCCTTTCACAGATGTCTCTTTCTTTCACCCACCTGGAAACTATGCCTAGACAGATCTTAAAGTTTCTGCATTTGTGCCCAACTTATAAAGGCTTGACGGTGCGTAACTGCAGTTGCTGTCAGACATGTCAAACAAGGTCTCTTCAGGAAGTTCTGAAGAAACTCCCACAGTTGGAAAAAAAATAAGCAACTGGAACGTGTTTGTGCCTAGAGCATGATTTATAACTCAGACCTCACCTCACAATTCTCAACACTCATTGTCTAGACCTTGCACAGTGATACCTGTCAGACAGCAGACATTCAGTCTGTTCCAGCGCATGTGCACAGAAGAAAGGATACTATACTATGATTGTCAGTCACTTAGTCATCTACAGGTCTTTTCTTGCAGATGAATATCTAATTTTTTTCTCCCCAAGTGTTGCACAATATTGACAAAGATACATAACAAACAGAAATGACAACCTGATGACAAAAAGAGGCGGAAAGTTCTGAACTGTCAGAAATGCAACTTCTCTCTTTAGTCAGAAGAACGTAACTGACACGATCAATTGATTTCCCTGCCTACCATAGTATCTTTGTCAACTTCAGTACACTAAATGACTTGCCCTGTCAACTCATCCGGGCTGTATGGCACTGCAGGCCTTCCTTCAAAGTCCGTTTCCTTTGATGCAGAAGTAGAAATGCACGTGGTGAAAGATGATGATGGGCCACTGCAGAAAAATAAGTTTCTAGCCCATGGCACTTTGCTCTAATTCTATATTCCATTTCACTCTGAAGTCATGAGGAAAAAGGTGCAACATGACTGCATATGTTCCTAGCTGACACAGATACCAAAGTCATGTACATAAAGTCTAAAATGTTCTATAAACAAGAATTAAGAGTACACTAACCCTAAACAACTGACCTATTTAGATAGTATACATGGTACATCAACTTTGAAACTGAGATGAGATAAAAAAAGACCAGAAAAAAGCCACAATCATTTTCTTGCCAGAATAAGTTCAGGTTATCCACATTTCTCTTAATTATGTATTTAACTTTTTATTGCCTTTTAAGAAGAAATTATATTAACAGATGGTTGCAGATAAATCTGGACACATTAACTCCTCAGCTACAATCTTGATACAATTGCAAGCAGCTTCCTGAGTTCTGCTTCATCTTCTGCCTTTCTGCAATGGTCTTATTTTTAAGATTCAAGACTCAGGAAACAGTTCACCAGCCCACACTGACATGTTACAAGAAAAATGCTTACACAATTAACAATTGCATAACAGTGAACTTGATCATGAGCAATATCATGAGCTGAAGAACAAAAGCACAAAGCAAGAAAGGGGAAAGTGGTAGAAAAATTGGAGTGGAATGATGGTGTGGGAATCATTCCCTACAATTACGATCAATGCTTAATTCTGATGGGCTTCATAACACCATTGACCAAAAATTACGCTCTGATGCACTTCTACTTGAATGGAAACAAGTCCACAGAAGGAAAAATATATGTACTTTAGAGCAAAAGTACAGAAAATCTAGAACTGCTATCCAGAAGTCATCTAAGACTGATAAACTTCTCTAAACTTGCATAGAAAAAGTAGTAAGCCACCTCATGCTGAAACTACTGGCAGATGTCCAGTCAAGATGTTTAGAGAAAGACTCAAGTCAACAGTAATGAATATTTATACATACCAGTTTTTCAATTTCAGATTCAAGATTTTGTATGCAGTCAAGTTTTCTCTTACGACACCGCTGTGCTGCAATTCTATTTTTACTTCGTCTTCGGATATCGTGAATGCAGTCCAATTGTTCAGGAGTTAATTTATGCATTTTCAGAAATGACTGGAAGTCATTTCTGGAAAGTGAGATAATCCTTTGTGCATTAAATGGCAGTTTTACCTAAAATGTAAGACACGGTTGTAAATCAAAGGTGAAACTCATACACACAAACACCAACAAGGCAATTCAAATCTTCATTTTAAGCCTCTTTACTACTCAACCCATCTTTCTTCCTAAATCTCAGAGACAAGAGCAAGTTAATGTAGCCACCCAGCGAGGTGGACACAACCCAGGGGTTTCAACTAATGAGTTCAAAGCACAGCTGAAACAACAGAGTACTTTACACGTTTACACAAGGTCCTCAAAAGCATAGTGAGAGTAAGGTGAAATCTATCTGCATGTGCAGCAAGTAGTTAGGTGATACACTCCAGGAAAATAAGTTATGGGTAGGTGTTGTACAAAACAGGTGTCAAGAATCATTATAGTGTCTAAAATTTTCCCTAACCTACTCTTAAGACCATACACTGCATACATTTTTATAACTATAGCTTTCTGCAAGAAAAGTTCATCTGAAACAGGCATTTACTTAAATTAGGGAAGTTATGATCTGTCTTGCAATTCTTAATGCTGGAGAAGAAAGAACCAGGCTCTTGCCACTGTCTGTACACCTGAGCTACAGAAGCAGGAGCTTCTGAAACATACATAGATCACAAAGTGCTCATTCCTACTGAAAAAACCCTTTACCTTTACAAAATAATTGCAACATTTTATGAAGTATCCAACTAAATGCACTTTATTTTAATCCTTACATTCGAGTCTATTAAGCAGCAGGACATTAACCTTGTGGTCAAAGATATGAATTGAGTTTAAAAAGCAGAGGAACCCTTTCTGTGTTAGGCTACCGATGGTGACAAATTCCCCCAGCAATGTTGCCATCTACTTCTTTGTAAAGTAAAGACAAGAAACCTATTTAACCAATTCTTGCCTTTTGTTTGGCCTGCCAACTTTCTATATCTATATTAGCTTCCACTTATTTTAAATCTCAGTAAGGCACTGCATCTTGAAAAGAAAAACACTAGGGCTTCAAAACCAACTGAATTTTCATGACATTAAATGAGCTTGCTTACATAGTCACATGGCAATTTTACAATCCTAAGAACTGTGACAGAAATAAATCTAGGTATATACTAAAATCTTTTGGGATTAGACTATTTATGAACGGCATCTGCCTAAAACACTACCAAATCAATAACATAAAGAAGTGACAAATACTTTGTGCAGATGGAAGAATAAATATAAACTGTTTTAGAGACAGTGATTACTATTAAAGCAATTTTCAATATACAGCTACTGAAGTCAGCTTGAAAACTTAATTTTCATTTCACAGACAATCTGAAATATCAATTCTCTCCCACCTTCTCCCCACAACAGGCAAACTGTTAAATTTCTATAAAACAAAGGTTCAAAGAAGTTTAATTTTCTTCAGCTTAGCTAAAGTAGACAAAAGCAAAATCTAA
>VZTM01007549.1:3769-14315 GCA_013400555.1 Jacana jacana
CACCCAGGATTTAAAAATAAACAAGAGATGAGTTAGGTGCATGTTCTTAACACTAGAGGGTTTGGCATCCACTCTTTGAAAATTCTTGATGTACTTGGTGAAGGAGCACTTGGCCTTGGAGTGCTGAAATTTCGGGTTACCATAAGGCACATTGCATCAATATTGGCATATATCATTTGGCAAGACATTGTTCTTCTGTAGAAGGCAGTCACAGTACTGGCTGAATACTAGAAAAAAAATGTCTAAAAAGGTGAAATTGTTTGCTTTTCTAACCATAAGTAGTAAAAGAAAGTACTACATTTCAACCTACAAAATTCCCAAGACTTCTATATCATTCTGATTCTGTGAATAAAAGGTAAGGGAGGCAGAGATTCGCATTGTAGGACTCAGTACAGCACACGATTTTTCCACTATCATTCTGCTTTCAACTTCAGAAAATCTGCCTCTTAACAAATTAAATCCCCTTTTGACCTTCAGAAATTAGTCCTAAAGTTACTCAACCTAGGACCCCCGCCTTACGAGAAATACCCAACTGCTACCAGCTAAGTACTGGGAATAAGTAATGAGAAGGCTGATACTCTCTTAGAAAGGTGCCTCCCTCACACCTCTGACATTCACTGCTGGTTCTCTTCCAGACCCTGTTCATGGCACTGACTTGCAGAGGGGAATCTTTTTGCCTTCTCAAGAGTCTCCTCACTGGTATTCCACATGGGTAAGAAGTATCACCTCCTTAAAAACCTGCAAGAGATGAACGTAAACCCATGAGGAGTGCTTCTACAGTACTGAATTTTCCTGGTGGCATCCAGCCTCTCCTGCCAACATTTTTCTGCCTTACATTTGTTTCTCATTCATTCAGGCTTGTTATTTCTTTCCTTCTCTTCTGTGTTGAAGAATGAAGCTGTTTCCTTCCGCTATTTCATCTGTCTTCTCACTAAGCAGTCAACTTCTTCCAGGAAGAGGTTTGAGATAAGAAATCAGTTTAGATTCCATCCATAGAAGACCACACTAACTTCAGAGTGAATTCAGGACACTGACTGTAATTCTATTTATAGATACTGAAGTCAGACTGAACATAAGCTCAACTTCTCTTTCAGGCTGTAATGAACCTCTCAAATCTGCTGAATTTAATGAAGTTGTAGCAACACTAGAAAAAGGATATTGTCCATCATTCATAGTTCTTGCAGCTTCTTCCAAATAATTTGCCCACCATGTGGNAGCAAGTTTCAAATCCAACTCAGATAAAGCAGAAAAGCTTTAATTCACATTATGGCGACATCTAGAAACAAACAAAAGCAAAGTGGAGGTAATGCAGATAAATCCTTACAGGTCACACTGAAATGTAATCTGGTATGTACTGCTGAAGGCTGAAAGACACAACTTCTTTCCTAAAGAACCTTTTCCAAAGTCTGCGCTCATGCACAACATTCAGCGACATCGATTTGCAATATCAGGGTAAATAAATATTCTGAGTCCTCTTGTTTATTCTATACCATTGTAAAAAAACATCAAAATTATTAGAAATTGCATTGACACCTACATTCAAATCTTTCTGCGTTAAAGAGGTGGTGGTATCAGGGCCATAACAGCAAGCTAGAATAAGATCATTCCCCTATAGTAACAGCAATAAGGCAACAAGTATGTTTCCAGTTCTTTCCTTACATGTGTTATTGAAAGTGTCAGAGGCAAGTCTGAACGACTGGAGAAGGCACACGTGAAATATGTGAAGCCAATTTAGTGCTTTACAATACAACTGTCCTGAAGGGATGAAGGGATCACACCAATTTCACAACCTTCAGATATTTGTCCTGAAGGTTTAAGATTTCCTCAAAAAACTAACAAACTGCATTTCATGTCAAAGTTTAAAAAAGCATACTCCTATAATAAAGTATTTATAGCAAAAGTTACAAATGAGGAAAAGTACCGTTTAACACACACACACAGCTTAGCAAGCAGTGTTGGCAGTTCAAACACTTTGCAAACGATACTTTCCATTTTGAGTGGTACTATCATGCTCAGCTTCCTAAGATAAGGGATGCTGCATTTTCCTGTGTTCCTTTTAGTTATATTGAGATACAAGCTAGTGAAAACTAACAGGTTTGGGGAAGTTGTTAAACTTTTTTTTTTTTTTTNTATTTTTTTTTTTTTTTTTTTTTTTTTTTTTTTTTTTAAACTTGGGTCATAGATCTATCATGGAGAGAAGAGGAATCAGGTTTTAATCTTCCACGATACTATAAACTATTTTGATTTTTACTCCCACTCCAGTTCGGCAGGGGAGGGACTGTAAGACACCTAATCACTAGTCTGACATACTATAGAACCAACCACTTCTATCAGTTGTTACAAATATCACCGCTGTCCCCTTCTTGCTAGTGGGAAATCCAAGCTCTGAGGTGAGCTGACCTTGCCTAAGGTTACAGAGCACAGAGGAGAAGAGAATCCGACCCATCTGGCCAGACGTTTAGATTTCCAATACTTTATTTCCATGTAGTGAACAAACAAGGGGTCAGATTCATAGATCTCTCAACTGCTGCTTAGGTGCCTGTTGAAGTGTACTGGATCAAGGAGCAGATTTCAGAAGTTTCCCATGGTTTCCATCTGCATGTTTGAAAGACACGAAGGCTGTAGTTCTCCAATTAGTTCCTACTGAAGACTGCTGCCCATCCAAAATACTAATTTTGTTGTTACTTAGTCTTTCTCTAAAGATGCGGCCTGAAATTTCCATTCATATAACCCTGTTTAAGTTTTTAGCGGTAGTGTCTAACGAAGCAAACAGTCAAACTGTCATATTTTCCTCATTTCTTGATTTGACACAGGCTAATTTTTACCCCAACTAAAGCATTTCACTTGTTTATTCACATTCAGAGAGACAGAGCTAAGCTGCAACTCAGCTTTCTGTCCTATAGCATACTTCATATTTATTCTGATATCTGCAAGGAGCCTGGATTACAGCAGACCATAATATTCTATGAACCATGGTTATAATTAGGCGTCACATCCATTGTAATCCTATGGACGTCATCATGTGTTACCAGCATCTGTTGACAGATCTCATACCAGGCATATCACTGAAATGGCAAGTCTGGAGAGGGCAGCCCACAATAGAAACAATGGCATTTATTTTTGGCTTGTTCCAAGACTGCCTAATACAAAATATATGCTGCCAACTGCCGGGGCTCCACTGAGATCACTTTGCAATATTATATTACCAGTTAGAACAAAAATCTGTGCCCATGTATCTGCAATCTTCTCCTAATAAATAAGGGAATAAAGAAAGCACTTTCTGCAACTGTCTTAGCACCAATTAAAAAAAGATAGAAGCCTTGAAATTTTATAAGGTTTCAGACCCTTTAGCATAAGAGTACCTATTTTTCATACAACAATAAATTCAGACTCCTTTCCAAGACAAGAAATGAAGAACCCTCTCTTCCTAGAATTTTATTTAAATATGGCATTGCTTTAATACTAAAACTAAGCCCTGGGAACTGGCAGCATAGAGCAGCTAAACCACAATCTCTCTATTCTCTGGAAGTAAAGCAGAGTCTGCTTTCATTTATAAATGTGTAAACTTGACTTCCTGCTGAAGCAGTATCTGTTTAGAGGAATGGAAACAAAAAATAGGCTATGGGGTCTTATACTAACTACTCCCTGCTCTTCTGTAAAAGTCAAGAGACTTACTGTACACATAAGAAAGCCTAAAGAATTCAAATAATCTTTATTTTTTATCTGCACTATAGGAAAACTGCATTAGAGTGCTGATTCTCTAGTAACCTGCCCATTATTTCTTTAATTTGAAAACAGCATTCACTAAAATGCTGGACAATTGAATCTTAATCAGATGTAACCATGGCCCGTTACAGCTGAACAGTTTCAAATCACTAAAGCGCTTAAGTACTAAGAGAATTTCCACTCTCATAAAATGTAAAAGAATAGTTCACACTAAAGAGTGTCAAATTAAATTAAATGTCAGTGTTGAGGAGTACAGCTTAATAATTCATTAGGAGTCGCAGCAGCGGGTAGGTCAAGAAAAGTGAACTTCATCCTAGCCCAGAACTTCTCCCACCTATCTGTACGGCAGGATCCGAACCGCTGGGAATGTACAAAAATGAATAAAACCAGCTCTAACACAGAGAGATAGGAAAGCTACCAGGGGAAACTGAGGAAAACATTGGCTCTACCAACTTTAATGGAAAAGCAAGTCCTTTGGCCCCTATGATTCCAATAGCTCTTACTTTTATAGTATAGCTTTTATAGAAGCTGTGACTCTGTCATCGGATATAAATTGGCGACTTTTATTTAAGTTTATGAAGTCAGCTGCTCACCTATAAAAAAAAGCATATTCAACCTTGCTGTCTAGAACACCATTTCTCTCCCCTGCCCTTTTTTTTATATTCTTGTAACCAGCAGATAACCTTTTAATCCCAGATCTGTCAGTTGTGACTTCAACATCACCTTTTACATTAGGAAGTAACAAATCCTTTACAAGATTTCATCTCTCTTTTCTATATGCTGCTTAAAAATTAAGTGTCTGAATTTAGATATTGCAAATATTAATAAAGCACCAAACCCTTGCCAAGACTGCTGATGGGATTATAATCTCTGCCTATGCTCAGAAAAAGAGCATGGGCAGTACTTGCTGGCATAATAGTTTTCTTACACCTAAAAGGCAAGAAGCATTTCTTCTACAATGGTATATTCCCAGGAGTTTACAGATCCTTTTTTTCCTAAGCAGTGAGTTGGCATGTGAGAACCTAATCATGAAACACAGTTTTCCAGTTCTATCCTGGATATAGTTCTAGGCAATATTTTCCTTGTCAGATTGTCCACTCAGAATTAAGAGTAAAATCCAATAAGAGATGACTCAAAAGATCATCATTTCAGAAGTGATCTCTCAGTCTGCTCTCAGAAATATTTCAAACTTTTTTTTGCACACCCATTTTGAACCATCTCATTCATTTCCATGTTTATAATTGCAATTGCCTGTTTTTAAAAAACAGTCAGGCACACACATTCAGAGTCTGCTTTCCAAAAGGAAGACCCAGGAAGTGAAGTTTAAAATTACTGAAATACTAATATATAAATCTAGAGGCACTGCCGGAATATAGTGCTATATAAAAGAAACTCCTGGCTTTCATAACTTGGTTTCACTTACGAACCCAAAAAGTGAATGCTCTATCCTCAAAATATCACATCTCTGATACATTTTATATTCATGCTTTTGTGATATAAAATATATCCTCTCATAAAATTAGAACCTCTTACTGCCCAGCCCGGACAATTCCAGATGCAGCACAGCCATGAGAGAGGACATCATTCGACACAGAAGCACGTATACAGACACACATTACTTTATTTCCAGACCTTCCTTTGCTGTTTCTCCCATGCTGGGTCCAGAAGCAGGTCCCTGTCCCATTCTTCTTCTTGGGTCATATACTCGTCTTCTTCATAGTTGTAGGTGTACTGCATGTTTGTTTCTATCTGGTTCATGCTATTCATACTACCTGGGGATCAGCTTCAGCCGCTGTTGCTTCTACTATGTTTAAATATATCTCTCTATTTAAGCTTAGTTTACTTGCTGGTGTGTTGTATGTAGCAGTGCCTTTTTTCTTTCTCTTTTTTCCTTTTTTCCAAGGTGACAGGGAACGAATACTGATGACTCTTGCTGAGCGCAGAAGCTGAAACCGTCAGGTAGGTGCTGCCCTGTGGTGACCTTCTTTCCCTCTCTCTCCTGCCCTCCTTGCCTTTCTCTCTCTGCTGCTGTCGGTCCCTGCGGCTGACCCCGCGGAGAAGCCCAGCGCGGCTCATTGCTGCGGCTTATTATCCCCGCCGGGATGTCACGTGGCGCGGCGCAGGCTCCAGCCCCGCTCCCGGCGGGGAGGCGCCCTCGGGCGGGACGGGACGGGACGGGACGGGACCGGGACCGGGACCGGGACCGGGACCGGGACCGGGGCCAACCGGGCAAAAGCTTCTCTACAGGGCAGCGAGACCGCCTGTGAGAGTGGCCGGCTGACCAGGGCAACTCGCCTCCCCTGAGTGCTCTGGCCAAAAGTTACCAACTACTCGTCTGTTTCTTTGTCTTTCTTTCCAGTTAGATAAAATACCTGCTTGTTGGGGTTTTTTCCCACTGACATATTTCTACTTCTCAAGACCCGCCTATCATTTGCTAATGTAGCTTGACGTTGTTCAACATTAGTCTGAAGTCTGTGTGGACCCTTGAGTCGCTTCCCACTTTCCTCTTCAGATTCCGGATCACCAGAGGCAGAGCAGACAAGGACACTCAAGAGATGAAACAATTTCCAGGGGAAATCAGGTCTGGATTTAAACAAGTATGGAAGCACAACTTAGANAATACTGATGACTCTTGCTGAGCGCAGAAGCTGAAACCGTCAGGTAGGTGCTGCCCTGTGGTGACCTTCTTTCCCTCTCTCTCTCCTGCCCTCCTTGCCTTTCTCTCTCTGCTGCTGTCGGTCCCTGCGGCTGACCCCGCGGAGAAGCCCAGCGCGGCTCATTGCTGCGGCTTATTATCCCCGCCGGGATGTCACGTGGCGCGGCGCAGGCTCCAGCCCCGCTCCCGGCGGGGAGGCGCCCTCGGGCGGGACGGGACGGGACGGGACGGGACCGGGACCGGGACCGGGACCGGGACCGGGACCGGGGCCAACCGGGCAAAAGCTTCTCTACAGGGCAGCGAGACCGCCTGTGAGAGTGGCCGGCTGACCAGGGCAACTCGCCTCCCCTGAGTGCTCTGGCCAAAAGTTACCAACTACTCGTCTGTTTCTTTGTCTTTCTTTCCAGTTAGATAAAATACCTGCTTGTTGGGGTTTTTTCCCACTGACATATTTCTACTTCTCAAGACCCGCCTATCATTTGCTAATGTAGCTTGACGTTGTTCAACATTAGTCTGAAGTCTGTGTGGACCCTTGAGTCGCTTCCCACTTTCCTCTTCAGATTCCGGATCACCAGAGGCAGAGCAGACAAGGACACTCAAGAGATGAAACAATTTCCAGGGGAAATCAGGTCTGGATTTAAACAAGTATGGAAGCACAACTTAGAAGAAAAACATGCATCTTTTTCGTCCAGGAAACACACTCAGTATATCCCAAAAGTGGGCACCAAGAAGCAAAGAAAAAGGTCTGTGGAACCAGTAACTTTATAACGGGCACCATTTGCTTGGGCTTCCCACAGGGTTAAACCTGAAAAGACAAGGCCGAGATCAAGCATCCTGGCACGTTTGTCCCATATTTCCCATGTCATATAATTTCAGTTGCCCTGGCAACAATGTTTCTTCTGGGAATTGGCAAGTTTACTATGTTCTTCATCTAGCCCCTCATTAATGACTGCACCTATCCTCAGCCAAGGTCATCCTCTCTCCCAGTGTCTACACCGGATACGTTCTGAACTTTACTTGCTCACTACAGCCTAGCTTTTGGAAGCTATAAAAGACAACGTCAGACACAAGGGAGAACTATGTTCAGTAAAGGCAACCACAGGTCTCTACGCTGATGTGAATGAATAATGAGAATAATTAACAGCTGGTCAGCATGTGTCCTCCCTTTACAGTACTAACTAAAGCTCTGCTTTCTGCCAAGTCACCTTCTATCCCATAAATCTATGCAATTTAGAAGAACATGCATACATGCATGGCTAATACCTACCCATCAGCTCAAAAAACCATCATAAATGCAGCACTAAGGTTACAAACTGGAATTCAGAAGAGGGTTGCAACACCTTTCACGCAGTCAAAGCAAGCTCAACTTCCAAAGATTGGTGTATATGCTGTAAGATAAACAGTCTAAAAACCAAATTCCATATCTAAGCAGCAAAATCAGAACTACATGCTTTTCACCTGCTCAATGCAAATATTCACACAGTTGCTACAACATTTCTATCTATATCATGAAGCAATTGTTGATTAATGCAGTGCCAAGAATTTTTTTATTCAAGTGCAGATGAGCATTCTCTTAGGAGACTCTTAGACAATATCCAATAGCAATTACAAAACAAAATATTTCATGTACGCTCACATTATGTGTATGCTGGTGCAATTTGTGTGGTTCATCTTTACAGCTGTGTAGTTATCAGTGCTTTGTAATACAGGTCCAATTTCAGTCACCTAAATTTAAGCCTGTGAAGCCAGCAAAACCATTCTTTCTATTCACTGTACAGGGCACAGGAGGTTGTGTTTCTAGAAGAAAAGCAAGAGGAACTCAGAAAAGGCCCAGAAGTACACATGTAAAGCTGTAATGCTATGAACCAGAGCTGTTGCCTACGCAAAGGCTTTCCTGCACTGACAGGACCCATGACCTTTTATGCCCTCCCTCATAAGAGGTGAGCCACTGCAACCAGCTCCATGTCTTTCCTCTGGGGATCTATGGGGTTGAAGCCAAATGGTACCACAGCACACCCCACTGTGCACTATAGGTGAGCCTTATGGGTACTGATGGATTCCATACAGGGAGGTACTCATTAGAAGCCACACTGTATTTGTTGACCATCATCCTGTAAAATGGCCCAGAATGCCTGTGTCATGAAAACTAAGCCATTATGGTGACACAGAATATCCAATCACACTGTGCATTAGGGCTGGGGTCAGGTCCATGCCTAGATTTCTGGAAATCAAAAGATAATCTACCAAGATATTCTAGAATTCTGAAAGATAGTTAGTTTTATA
This sequence comes from Jacana jacana, assembly GCA_013400555.1. Taxonomy (NCBI): domain Eukaryota; kingdom Metazoa; phylum Chordata; class Aves; order Charadriiformes; family Jacanidae; genus Jacana; species Jacana jacana. The sequence continues at coordinate 12,435 of VZTM01007549.1, forward strand.
CAAAAGAACTGGATTTGCTGAGCAGCTACTGCTTTGCTAGCCACTGCTGCAAATGTACTCATCGCTTTTTCATGTTTACTTGGTACATAGGTAGAATTACTACTTTCATAACAAAATAAAACAGTCATCATTGCTCCACAACCATAGCCTCTCTCAGCCAGACTGAGAGATCAAAAGAGTTCAAGTTCATTCCAAAGAAGAACAAACTGACATTTTTTTATAAGGGGCAAGTATTTCAAAATCTACTCTGTTACGTTAGCTCATGTTATGTTATGTATGTTAGCTCATTTTGGATGAAAAAATAATTCAGACTGAAATATCTAAATTTTCAATTCTGAAAATGTCAAAAATAGGGGGCCTGAACTATGTTAGTGTGCATTTTAAGGGAGTTGGGCTTTTTACCTATGAAAGAGGATACTAAACAGAATATCCCCTTTTTAAAACAACTGCATATCCTGAGGGAATCTGACCTGTTTTAGGTTCTCTAAATAACTGCTTACTGCCCCTTAATCAGACAGCATGAGTAGGCAGGGGAGATATTTATAGATGGAGCTTTAGGTGGAGTATCTGGTATTTTGTTTACTACTTTAATTTAATTTTATAAATGAAGTGTGTGAAGGGTAACAAGAAGCATATGAATGGAGATCCATAGTGGAAAGAGAGCCAAAATGGAACTCTGACGTGAACCTTGAAGTGGGAAGGGAGCTGCCTCTTCCAGCTCACCTAGAGAAAAGGAAAGCTGTGCCCAGCAGAGCAGTATGAATAAAGCAGTGTGCTTCAAGCAGTTTTTTCCCACATTAGAGGTCAGTTAGGACTATATCCTCTAAAGCTGACAGAGTTGCCCAGCTGCAAACTATGTGTGCCTAAGAAGAAAGAAAATCAAATCAAAACAGAAATAAGCTGAGCAGGAAAGAAAGGACAAAACTCCCAAGTAGAGAGAGAGGAAGAAACACAGTGAATCATATAGATACAGAATTTTAAGTGGACACAGCAAAATACCTGAAAGCCAGCAGGTATATTTGAGGTAGAAATTACACAGATTGCTTACAATGTGGTAAGACAAAAAGAATACTCATTATTGCCAAACAGATTAGAAGAAATAAGGTGGCAGAAGGAAATCAGAAATTGAGAGGGCAGAGCTGAATTGTCAACTATTTTTATCTTTTATTTGCTAAAAGGCCTGCTGTTGTACTTCATGGTAACATAGATGTTAGTAAGGGACTACCCAGTAGAATGCCTTACCCCAGGAGAACACTGTGGCAAGTAGATACCACTTCCCATGCACAAGGAGCACCAAGAAGACCAGAACTTTCCTAACAGGAGCAGCAGGTCTGCGGGTGAACTCACTCAGTATTTCTCATCACAGTTCCAACTTATGAAGGAACTTTGAATCTAATATCACCGAAGCAAAATCCTCCTGCCATGCTTTGCATTAAGCTCCTTGCTAATCAAAGGACTCTTTAAACTAAAGGAAGCACAGTTTTCACCTTCTGTGTCAACCTTCACTATTTTTTAATGAAATGGAAATTGTTTCCCGCAGTATATATTAAGCATCCATCTGCTCCCCAAAACGTATCCTTTGTACCCTCTCAAGAACTCGCTCCTCCAGATTTTCACTGTTCATCAGACTTTCAACCCGCTTCTTATTCTTCCCTCTCACAAAAAATCAGAATGAGAATAAAACCCCAACTTTTTAACACAACTTCAAAAATGCTGAACACGGCAACAATGTTTCCCCAGATCATTCTTCTCTTTGAACTTAATGAGATTTAGAACAAGAAATTAGCCAGATTTCTCTACTTAAATAATAGCCTGTGAAATGATCAACTGATGTGAAACTGATCACTACTAATTTCCAGCTGTAACACTTCTCTGTAGGAA
>VZTM01007550.1:3013-10513 GCA_013400555.1 Jacana jacana
CGGGGGGGGGGGGGGGGGGGGGAAATCTAGTGAAAGCATCTCTTCTACCTTAACAGGGAGGAGTAGAGCAAAAATGTTTCTTTGTCCCATTCTTCCAGTCTGCACACTGGCAGAAGAGGAAAGGAACACAGTTACAGGGTTGTGCGTTTGTTCTTCCTCTGTTTTTTCCCTCATGTATTCCCTTGTGTTATTCCTTTCTCTCTTCTCCCCCAAACTGGATAGCAAGTTGGATTAAAGCTACCTTTCAAAAATACACCACCACACATCACCTCCCCCCATTGAAAACAAATTATTGTCCTGTTTTATCCTTTGCCAGGTGCTTAATGTTAGTGCTGTGCTAATCAGAGTTTTCATGTATCTGATAAGCAGACAGATAGAAATGTGTCTATTGGAAATTGGGTTAGATTGTGATTAAAATGACCTTCTGAAAGGTTGTATTGATACTTAACGGATGTCTTTAGGCAAAGTACTGCTAGATTTTATTTTATTCCTTTGGTAGTGTGCCTCAAGAATACATGAAAGCATGTAGCATGGTTGATAAACCTTTGCCTGTACGGTTCTGGTTGTTATTTTCTGCTAGAATAAAATTTACGTTGTTGTTTATATGTTTTGAAAGTTATCGGTTCTTTTTCCAACAGGGAAACTTAACTGCAAACAATATAAGAAGCAGAGCTGTTGTAGATTAAACTAGTAAATGTATTTCTATTTTTAATATTGTATATATCTGAAGCTTTTAATTTTAAAAAGGTAGGTATTGTTCCCTGTGATATAACTGCAGTTCTCTTCAGAGCTCTGGTATTTCTGCTTATAAGGCCAGAATATGTTTGAATTTCTGTATGAAAAATACTCAAGAAATTATGAAGAAATCAGAACAGCAAGATTTTTACAAAAAATTATGCTCTATATATGCAGTAAAACTTAGTGTTTGTTGTTCATTATTTGAAATGTTAATTGAGATGTGAGAAATGCACATAAAAGATCCATCCTGATAGTTATCAATATCTCTTATAATTCTGAAACATTTCTTATATAACATGGTTTCATAACTATGTGTTTGATAAAATAGGTAAGTTCATTGTTTCTTTATAATGCTGTCTGTAGATAAATATTGCCTGAAAAGTTACCACAAATGAAAGAAATGTAAGTTGTTAAAATATGATTCTTTCTTACAAATACAGTAAGCTGGGGTTTAAGCAGTTTTCTTGTACTTTTCAAATAAATTGTTAGTAATACATGTGATTAAGATATTAGAGTCTGCTTATGCCTGCTGTTCAGAAGGAGCAACTGTTTTGGATTCCTCTAGATGAGTATGTATTTGTATGACAAAACATCAGCTCTGTCTTGGTAAGCCATCTTTAATAATTGCCTTCTATAAGTATTACCAAAGTTGTTGTTTGTTTGTTTTTTTTTTTCTTCTCCCAGGTGCTATTCAAGTATTGGGAAAGTTCAGGATGCCTTTATATCTTATAGGCAATCTATTGATAAATCAGAAGCAAGTGCAGATACATGGTGTTCTATAGGGTAAGAATGATACAGGGTAATACAGTGATATAAATAAATGATAATATATGTAAATTAAGAAAATATGCTTTTTAACTCTTGTGCTCTCAAGAGGCCCGTAAAACTTTTTTATTTATACCTCGATCTTGTCAGACTTTTCTGATTTGAAGTCTTAATAATCAACTTCAATTTGCTTTCTCAATTTTTTAAAAATACTGAATGTGCTATGTATATGAGCGTTGCATGTTAAGATTTTATTTGTTGTTTATGCATATTACTGTGGTTTATATAACAGCAAAGCTTAGTAAGGGGTTCGGGTGGGTGTGTATTTGACTCGTTTGTGTTTTGCCTTTGTTATTAATTCTCCACTTCACTAATCTTTCTATTCAGTGTGCTGTACCAACAGCAAAATCAGCCTATGGATGCTTTGCAGGCCTATATCTGTGCTGTACAATTGGACCATGGCCATGCTGCAGCCTGGATGGACCTAGGCACACTCTATGAGTCCTGCAACCAGCCTCAGGATGCCATTAAATGCTACTTAAATGCAACTAGGAGCAAAAATTGTAGTAATACCTCTGCGCTTGCAGCACGGATAAAGTATTTACAGGTAAAGCTAACATTTTAAGAAGTGGGAAATAGTCTTCCAAATACAGAGCAGAGGGGAGGGCAGAAGTAACACACAAGTTTAACTTGCAATTGTTTGTGATGTGCATAACCTGTTTTCATATGTATTGTAAGCATATCATAGCCTGTAATATTTTATTTCTTCATTTTTAAGTGGAACTTAATTCCTTACAAACCCTATTTTGCACATTTAATCAAAGCATACTGTTTTACATCACTTTGCTTTTTTCTTTGTATTGTCTACATTTTTAAGTTCTCATAACATGTAGAGAGAATGCACACATGCTATCTTTCACTCTTGTTTGCAATTTCAGAAAAAAGGAATTATGAGACCTCTGAATCCAGAGCTCATCTTTATTCTGATTCTCACAAAGGTTTATATTCTGGTTACCCTCTTTATGCTTAGCACCTTTCTAAGACCCCAAATTTTAAATCTATCCTCTCTTTAAGACATAATTAGCTACAGCATTTAGGAAGATTTCATGGACTTGCTCTTAATAAAGTAGGCTTGTGTTAAATTTGCTTTTTACATAATTTTTCCTAGGCTCAGTTGTGTAACCTTCCACAAGGTAGTCTACAGAATAAAACTAAATTACTTCCTAGTATTGAGGAGGCATGGAGCCTACCAATCCCCGCAGAGCTTACCTCCAGGCAGGGTGCCATGAACACAGCACAGCAGGTGAGAAGTTGGGTTATGTTCTGCAGGTGCCCAGCTTTAAGGGTTCTTTACAATCGGTAGTGGTCAAGCTTATTTTATTGAGCACAGGAGTGGCTTTCATTAATAAAAAGCCTTTGATTTATTTGCAAAGGGTTATTAGATCAAGAAGCTCCCTATAATACGGGAGAAATATGGGGGTACCAATTTAGAACCTTTGTGGATTTTCATGATTTTAAAAGATTTCATCTTAAATAGAAATGCTGCAGTGGTTTAATAATTCCATGAAAGGTACACATTCCTCCATTGATGACCATATGGAAACTGATTTTTCAGTTATTGCAATCAGCTTCAGAATATCTATCCAGCCCTTTTAATGTATGTGGGCTGTTAAAATATATAATTTAAAGGAAAGAATTAAGAATATATAGAACCATATTTTTGTCTTCCTTCTGTGATTCTTAGGCTTGTAAACCTCATCATCCAAATACTGAACCTGTACTAGGCCTCACTCAAACACCAATTTCACAGCAATCCTTGCCACTACACATGATTCCTTCTAGCCAAGTAGATGACCTGACCAGTCCTGCCAAGAGGAAAAGAACATCTAGTCCAACAAAGGTATATATTCTGATGAACTAAAAAGCCCCCTACCAAAATTATACGGAGATGTGCATTGAAGTGATGCAGCATGCACAGAATTTGTGCTGTAAATTTTAATCCTTTGGCATCAAGGTGGGGAATGTTTTTAGGTTTTTTAAAAAACATTTTTCAGTGGTGTTTAATGAGGTTCCAGTTCAGACAGGAAGTGCATAAGGGCAATGCAATGCAGATCAGTGGCATTATACTGCAATCAGAGTTGCATAAGTGAAAAAGTACAATAATAAGCTGATGATAGAGAGGGAGACGATCATGTCATCCTGTCTATTGCCTTTGCTTATATTTAAAATTCAAGTGTTTCATCATCATGTAATAGCGTTACAGTAGATAAAGTATTCAGTTTTAAAAGTAGTGTGCATTTAAGTTAATTGCGTAATTTAATTTGATTGTTTCTTGTTACGATATTAGGTATTATTTAAGTTTTTCCTCTGACTACTCTGATACTCTATGGGAATGGTAGAATGAGACTTGTGGTTTAGTATGATTTTTGTTTATATTGTTATTGCTGAAACAATTACTAGTTCTTTCATAAGTAAGGTAAAATCTAGATAGTAGAAAAAAATACTGTTTGCCCTTTGATAGTCACACATTTTAATGTAACGTTCTCTCTCAGAATACTGCAGATGTTTGGAGCAGTGGCCATACAGTGTCACATCCTCCTGTACAGCAACAAATTCATTCTTGGTGCTTGACACCACAGAAATTACAGGTAGGTATGTTGAAGATCTGTAGAAGCTTTGTTTATTTCTTGTTTCTTTCCTTCAAAAAAATAAATCTGGAATGTTTTTTTGGTTTCACATTTCCAAAATGCAATGTGCAGTACTTCCCAAATAATTCCCACCGTGTCATTCAAGTTGCATTAGTATTTTTGGCTTCTCCACATGGGATCAGTTCTATGATAGAACTAATGGTCTCTAGCAGAAACTGAAAGCTTACCTTGTATGAATTGTATAATTTATAAAGTAAGAACATACAGTAATATTTTTTTCTTATGAAGTTTTAAAGACAGATATACAAATTGGCACACTTGTCTGCCACAGGAGTTTTGCTGCTTGCTGTGGTATGAGAGATTTTGAAGGAGTTGTAGAAGTATTGTAATATCTTTTTTACCTCTGAGACAGCTTGTTATATCAAATTACATAAACACCCGCATTCTACAAAATGCAAACATTCCAATGAAATCTGATCCCACTTTTCTGTATTTTATGTCAGGTAATGCGTTTATATTAAATGCTAGATTTTATTTTTGAAATCTTGTTTCAGGTCTTCCATGTTACAATGCTTTGTTCTCTCTTCAGCTCGCTAGGGCTTGTAAGTGAGCTTCAGCAGGAATTCCGTATTTTGCAAATCAGGCCTAGCTGGAGATTCTTGCCCACGTATCACAGATACTGCTTTTGGATGCAAGGGAAAATAGAAGGGAACACAATGTTGAGACACAAGGCGTTCTGATGGACTGACTGAGCAGTAGTCTCAACTCTAATATAGTTCTTCAGCTGCTTTTCTGTCTGAACCATATTGGCTTTATTATTTGGTCCTTCCAAATCACTCTTCTATATCCCTCCCTCTTCATGCATTTTCATTATTTCTCTCTGCTTATTTTATATCCTACTACTTTCCCCCCTTCTTAGTTTCACCTGTTTCCAGATCCAACTTTGTCCTCTAAGCAGTATCTAAGTAGGCTTCTCGGTCTATGTACGATACACTGGATTTGCTGGCTCAAGAAGATTCCAGCATATATGAATAGCAAAGACAAAAATATAGAATGCAAGATGAGAGTGAATGAAACCTTTATTACATCTAAGTCTGCCTTTTAACAGTGGTAGCTCAGAGACTGGACGGTCATGGTAATATTACCAAGAAAATTGGCCCTCTTTACCTCAAATCAAGCCAGGACAAGAACACACACCAGGTGGCTCAGCTAACAAAAGCAGAAGGGGAAAGGACTGTGGCCACACAGTAGCTGCTGGGGCTGTAGCATGCCAGGGGAGGGAGGGAAAGATGGGTGTTGGTTTTGCAGAACTGGTGGGCAGCAAGAACAGTGCTTCCCACAAAGCCTCTGCACCTGTAGCACTGAAGAGAAGCGCAGACTTGCCTCTGCTGACGTATGTGCTAGGTCAGTCTTTCTGATTACTCTTACCCTATCTAAATGTTTTTTAAAAAGCAAAATGACAACTGAAGGGCACTGGTTGTGGCTTCTGTGTACCTGCTGCGTGCACTCCTGTCGTGACCCTGTTTTCATCTCGCTATAGATAAGTCTTACTTATTGCAGTCCCCCACAGAAGAGAGACTTCAGAATGGAAACTAGTGTTAATTCAGGGAGTTTGGTGTGAACCATCTTTAACTACTTTTTCAGACAATGTTGGAGATTTTCTTTTAGTTGATAGTTTGCAAATACAACTGAACAAAGCAGATTGAACTACACTTTATTTAATACTCATACTTTGGTTCCATTCATGTATTACTAATTCAGCGTAGTTAAAGCAGAGGAGGGGAGAAGGATGTAGAAAAACGATACATGCAGACCTGAAAGAAACTAAAAGAAACCTGGTTTATTTTTGTTTTTGGTGGGGGCTTGATTTTGTTTGTTTATAGTTTTCTGTTTAGAGTGTGTTTGTTTTGATTTTTGTTTTTGTTTGTTATTTTTAAAGGATTTATTTAAAATGATGTGAAGTAGCTTAGTATTTAAAAACAATCAAGATGTCTATTACCTTTTGTGTAACACAATTTTTACCCTTCTCTCCACACATCCCCCCTTCCTTCCCAGATAGTGCTTTTGTGTTCTACAATTTCAGCATTTATGTCATGTCATTCAACAGCAGCTGGCTTGCTGATAGAATGACAGGGTGGGCTGAGTAGCTTAAGATGAAGAAAGGTCAGAATTTTTTGGTAGTTTTATCAGTTGCAAAGGAGTTCAGTATCATAACTTAAAATATTGTTCTCTGTAATTGTATGGTTTTCTGTTGGTTTTTTTATATTTACTGGAGAAGTTTTAATGTTTAATGTGTGGCTATGGGTTGAATTTGCTTTGTGCTGGACAGTATTAATAAAAGAATAGCACAGTCCAAAAAAAAAGGTGTTAAAACATATATAATGGTAAGAATTACATATAATCATACTTGAATGTAGTTTTCTTTTACAGTACCACCACCCTTAATTTTGGTGTAGTGATAATATTTAATCACTCAAATAATTCAGAAAGCATCTTTAGTTTTGTAACTAGTAATGAAATTTGGTTACATAGCAGTGTCTGAACAGACATTTTTCTGCCACAGAAATCCTCAGTCATGTTTTCAACTTTGCAAGTCTTGCCTTCATGGATAAATTTTAGTATTGTATGCAGGATTATTATGCAAGTTATTAAAAAGCACGTGCAGTTTTGCTGTTTCTGAACCGTACTGCTGTTTTTTCAGCACTTGGAACAGCTGCGTGCAAACCGAAATAATCTAAATCCAGCACAGAAACTGATGCTGGAACAGCTGGAGAGTCAGTTTGTCTTGATGCAGCAACACCAGCAGGTGAGAACAAAAATATTTTCCTCTTCTATGGAACTTTTGTAAGAAACGGTGTCTGTTGTGTTTCTTGAATGGTGAAGAATTCCCACTGTACAGAATTCTCATGCCTTTTATTACAGCACATTAAGTCAGGATTTTGGATGAAGTATAATTACGGTTTACTGATTGGAAGGTGACAGTTTAGCTGTGTTTTGTTATAGGGCTAGCAGATAATGTAAAAGTTTTCAAGCCACACTTTGCAAGTAAAGTGAGTGGATACATGTAAAAGCAGTCTTAGTTGAAAACAGTTGTAGTAAGCCATATTACAGCATCTTTCTCCTCCTCTCATTGTTAACTTCTCTCTCTCTTGTAGTGTCCACCTTTAACAGTAAAGCAGTAATACTCAAACTGAGGGGACTAGAAGAAAAATGTACTGATAGCTTTACCTTAAAATTTATTCTGTGCATTTGTGAGCATGACAGTCATCTTATTTCTCAAAAGCAACTCTGGAGATGTTAAAATCAGTATAAAATAGCAGTTGACCGGTGCAAGGCAGTGCACAAACCT
>VZTM01007550.1:15513-23290 GCA_013400555.1 Jacana jacana
TCACACTTTTTCAAGGCGCACTTCTATTTCAGATGCTTGTCAACTCAGACTTCTGTGGGAAACAGTTTCACTGAAGGGAAAATGGAGTGAAAAAGTTGTGGAATCGTGTCTTGTTCCAGATAATTTGAATCGAATTGCAGAATTACGTGATGGCCAGAGTGGGTCTCTCTCTTATTTAATAACAATGATTTTGAGTTAAAAGAAGCACAATAAATTGGACTTTTAAAACCCTAAGTAAAGAGACAAAATACTTGGAATATTGAAAAATGTTACATCATTTTGTATACTTTTTATTTCCTTTTTTAAAACCTTTAGATTTCTTTCATGAACCTCTTGCTACTATAGAGAATATAGCTGAAATGTCTATTTTGAAACTATGAAAAAATTTTTGACTACTGCATCTAATGGTTACATCAATATGTTTTAATTTCTAGCATTTATATGATAGTTTTCTGATAGACAAAAGACTTCTGTAATAGGCTAAATGGCAGATAAGTTTATGGCATCAAAACATGTATCCTTTTCATGGGGTTTAAGGCTTAATTTCTATAAGGAGCTTTGAGACAGCTCCTACAAGAGGAAAATTAGCTGTTTGGATATTTATTTTTCTTTTACTCATTACTCAGTTGTCTTTTATAGACGTATTTATGAGTACAATACAAGCTTTTCTCCTTAGTTCTGTGCTAGTATTAAGCTCTTAAAATATTTTTTTTTTGTTCTTTTGTTCAAATTAAGTCATGCAGATTTGGTCTGTCGTTACAAATCAGTTTTCTCATGGCAAAACTGATAAAGAATTGCAGAATGGTTGAGGTGGGAGGTCCAGGAGGTGACTTCTGAAGACTATTGAATGCAACTTCCCAGCTAACAGCAGGGTCAACTAGATCAGGTTGCTGAGGACCAGGTCCATCCAGGTTTTGGATGCTTCCAAGGATGGAGACTCCACAACTTTCCTGGACAAGCTGTTTCAGTGTTTGGTCACCCCTAAAGTAAAAACATCTCTATTAATTACTGGTGCATGGGGTTATTCTTCCCCTGGTGCAGGACATAGCATTTCCCTTTGCTGAAATTCACACGATTCCTGTCGGCCTATTTCTCGTGCCTCTTGGTGTTGCTGTCACTGGTCACACAGCCATTTGGTTTATCAACTTGTCCTTCCAGTTCTGTACCAGGAATAGTTCTTTTGATAGTGATGGTTTCAGTATCTATAGCAAACATAGGAGCTGTTCATGAGGTGGGTTATGCTTTAAAAATGCAGTTTTTCAGCTAGTTTTAAGTCTGTCACATAGTTTTGACTCTTCAGAGGTATACGTCTTGGTTCATCTTATATTCCAGTTGATTGGCAGTGGATTAAAGCAAAAAGTGAGGCCACACCCTGGGACATGTGGCAGCGATTGCAATGTGATTGTGCAAATTGCATGGTCTTTTCCCTGCTGCCTTCATTGTTAGTAACAGAGGATGGCATGTCACGTGGGAAGATGAGGTTGTAGAAGTTTCAGATGATACTTCTTGGTAGTGACTTCTGGCAAAGGTGTTTGTCTTAGGTGTGTCTTAGTAAAAGGCAGTCTAGCAGAAACACAAGGTTCCAAGCCATGATGTTTTTGTGTGATTCTTAGCTGTTTGTTTCTTATGTCACTGTTGTTAAATCATCAAAAATGGCAGGTAAACTCCTCCCTCTTTACAAATAAAAAGAAATGGTGTGACACTGGTGTGGCTGTCAGAGGGTGGGAACCTCCAGGCAAAAGAGTGCTGGGATTTGATGCTTATATCCAGCAAGCACATTTTCAGTCTCTCAAATCCAACTCTTCCACTAGATAAAGCTCTAACAGTAGAAGGGATAATTTCATAGGCTCCACACCATCAAGGAAAGATGTATTTGCCACAGTAGTTTTGGGGTTTTTTTCCTACAACTTGGTTCTTAGAAAATTCTGCAACCTTTTGAGACTTTCCTCCCCACACACCACTTGCAAGCCCTATATTTAGATATCCAGCACAACAGCAGAACTCTGCATAAAGCATTGCTCTTATTGCACTGTGCTGTGTCAGCACTGAACAGGTTTTATTAACAGGGTGAAATCCTTGGGCATCTTAAAGTATCGTAGGAGTTTTTCAAGGACAATGTTAAAAGCACCAGCACTTAAAACATGTGTGAGGACAATGGAAGAGTGTTTCAGTGACTGGATTAATTTTCCATTAAAGCTGGCAGCAATACTTCAAATTTTGTCTTTACTTAGATGAGTAAAGGTTCCTTTATGAAGCTTTGGAGTATATGGGTACTTTGGAATGGCTATGGAGTATGAATGTGCTGGCAGGCATAAGTATGATGTGTTAGTTACGTCCACAAGTTTGAGACCTTCAGTCACCTCCCTTCAAAAACAGACAGCTTTATGGTGTTACATGCTGAAACTTTATCTACACAGGAAAGCTGGTTAACTGTAAATTCTGTTTACTGTATGTAACTGTCCATGCATTAACAAAGTATATTATCAGTCTTAAATATACGTTATATAAAGATAGTTTATTCCACTGAATGTGAAGCAAACTCCACCAGACACAGTTTAGACAAAGCTTTTAAAGACCTGAATTACTTTGGAAGGTGGCATGAGCTAATGCTTACGTGTGCTAACAGGGAGCCTGTCAGATGGTTGTTAGCTTTGCAAATTCGTACTTCACAAAGGTGCTTACCGCTCACAGCCTTTGCAAAGTAGACTATCTCAAAGTCCTTAGATTTTCTAGGTAGTTTTTGAATAAATTTGCCTCCTTTCTCGAAAGAATTTTATTTTAAATCCAAACTTGCTGAGAAATCGAAAGTGCCATTTAAGGTACTATAGTTTGTGTATCCATTTCTTAGTAGCTGTTGCCATTTGTGAAAAAGTTATATAAGGTGCCTTTAAAGTTCACAGAAGTCCCTTTAATCATACGCATATGGTTACTGAATGTTTTTGTTTGTACTCTTAACTGCTCTTCTCCATACTTAACTGAATTTACAGTTGTTTTAGTTGAAATGTTACCTGTACTTTTCTGGTGTTTGTTGGAATTTTTACCATCTCAATATATTTTACTCCAAAATATTTTATTTGGGATTTCTTAGTAAATGTGGTTTTGAGCACTACTTGTTTTGATGTTAAAAAAAGTGATAAAAGTATGTTTATATAATTATTTCACTGCACCACATAAATCAGTTAAATGCATAAAAGGTGCATCTGTTACTGTGATTGAGAGTTAGTAATTTCTAATGTACTAAGTTTTGATGATTAATACCGATTATGGCATAATGATCTGTAGGTATTTGTTAGACAAATTTCCTAAAAGAGAGGAAAAATCCTATAGTGAGCTTATTTTGTCATCTTTCAAATATTAATTTTTGTATCATAAAGTTCATGTTCAAGTGAAATTTCTATACCTATTACATTCATAAAAATGAAGACTTTTAACAGCTTTTTTTAAAGTTGGGACCACGCATGTGTTCTTGCTAGTAGAAGTATAAAAATAGCTTTGATGTCTGGTGTTAGGATGAGCGCATTGCAAATCCACATAAAATAAACTCATAGACTTGCAGTTCTTTCTTGAAGTTTAGCTGAACTGTCTCTTCCAAACTTGCTTAGCAGAAATTTGCATGCAGCTTTCTTGGGAGAGTAATGGGAAGTGTATTCCTCTACGTTGTGGTTTGATTGCTTTATGACACGGTTTATCAAGCTCTTCAAAGGCGAGATCTGCAGTTTGTGTTCAGTAACAAAATGTTGAGCATTTTTACTATAAAAATCCTAAACCAGCTTCTGTGTTTTGTCTTTTGTGCTCATTAGTAGAGGAAATATTTCCAGTGCTACCTTTTAAAGTAAAGGGAGGTATGAAGGCATTTTTCTGTCATTTTTTTTCTACTTTGAAAGCACTGGCTTCATTATAGCAAAACAAATTTTTAAAGCTTTGTTGTGGGTGATGCGTAAGTGTCTGCAGGGGCTTTTATAATAACTACATGTGAACTCTGGGGCAGGCAGGTGCAAGGCTGCCCTTCCTATGCTTGGAGCTGGAGACCTGATGCAGAAGTGCTCTTGCCCAAGCCTCCTGAGCCAGCAGCAGGCCTTTCAGCAAGTTACAGGCACGTCTGAGCACTGCAGAGTGCTGACTACTGAGTTCCTAGCTGCACCTTAGCTAAGGAGAGGCAAATCTGCCTGCCAAAGACTATTGACAGACTCCAACTCCAGCATGTGAATTTAATGCAGAAAGGTCGAGTTTTAAGCACAGCCAGAACCTGCACGATCTTTACCATGACTTATATGTCAAGTTGTCTTTTCACTTGGCCGGGTGCTGCCACTGTGCTTTAAATTACTCACCAGGATTATTCTGCTTTAAATTGTATGTGAAAGTTTATAACAGCATTCAGGGACTGTACTTTTGCATTATTGACCCTTTAAAAATACTTCCTAATGTGGTGATCAGGTCTGTTGTCTTTTTCTCCTATGTTTCACTAGAGTCATTCCCAGGCTCACATAGTCATCATTTTTCAAAGGAGGAAAGCTAAAACTTAGCCCCATGTACTTTGCAGACAGCTCAAAAAATGTGAGATGTGCCTTTTGCTTGCTTTCTTACTGAGTAGAGATTGAGAGCTCCCTCTTCAGCCTGCCTGCACCTTAATTCAGCAAGGCAGAGGACTTTGCAGCTGGACAGTAAAGATCAACAATAGGAAAAGCTGAGGAGAGTCTTGGTTTTTCAGCATCTTGGCAGTCAAGAAATGCTTCAGTCTGGGCTGCCTACTTCCACAAAGTTTAGGGACGGGATCTCTCCTACTTAAACTGTGCTTGCTGGAAAGTATCTGTGTGTGTCATATGGTAATACCAGTGATTCTGAGAAATTCTGTGGGACTGCCAACAAGGTAACCATTGTAACATTTTTGGGGTTAGCTGAAGTGCAAAGGCAGCCAGGCAGATAATTTCTCATATGAAAAATCTGTTGTGCTCATTATTACTGTTCCTGACCTGTGCTGGGGCTGGTTACCTGTTAGGGAAAAGATCCTGTCTACATGTGTTTTTTTCACACTAATAGAAATAATAACTCTATATAATATGACCACTATATAATACATTAGTAGTGTTTTGTGTTTTTTTTTTTTCCCTGCAATTCTTATATGTCTTACATTTGACATGCATAAATTTGAGGACAAGGCTATCCAGGCCACGTACTAACTAGCTGATTAGCCCTTGCTTTGTTTTAAAATGTGTAGAGTTTGAAGGTGTGCTTGCAATCACAGGACAGCTCAGTAGCAGAGCTCTGGGGAGAACATCCTTGTTAGCGATACTGTGTGCATGATTGACATAGGGGAAAAATATCTGGAGGGGAAAATATTGAAAGATATTCTGCTGGAAAAAGTGCTTATTTGTGAAACAGGTCAACCTTTAATGCATGATAGAATAAAATATGTGTATATACTAAGATGTCAGATACTATGAACTTCAGTACAGCATGTTAGCTGCTATTTTAACACAGTACAAGGTAATGCAAAACCAAAGAACTTAAAGTAATTCCCATAGTGAAGGTTACATTTGTATGCTATCTCTGTAAGTGATACCTTGAAGTACAAAAGTGAATTTGTGACCAAAAATGTTGATCTTTAGAATTGCTGTAAAAATTGCAGAAAAGCTATGGGCAATAGAAAACTGAAAATAATTATTTTATGGTTTGATGTTGTGGTTTTTTTCTTAAAAAAATAAACAACCCCCCAAACACCTCTGATAGAATAAACTTCATGCACAGGGAAAGGGGAGTAATCCTGTAGTATCGGTTTTTATGTATTGGAGCAACACTGGTTTGGGCCTTAAATATATTCATCTTTGCCAATTGTTACATACATTCTGGCTCCAGTTCTAGTGTACATAATGTAATGCTTGGTACATTCTCATGCTCTATTGTCCTGATGGTTTTCCCTAGGGAAAAAAAAATAAAAAATGTTTGCCAAGTATGAACAGGTGCCTGTAACTTGCTTTTTTTATAGCTGGAGCTCTAGATTAATCATTTTTATTTTCCTCCTCATTATTCTGCATTTGGCTGTGTTTACTATGTGCTTGCTTCAAGACCAGAGTGTTTATGTTACTTGTAAGTCACACTGAAATTCCTCAGAAGTTAAATAATCTTTTTTTTTTCAAATGCTTACAGGTTTGAAAAAAAGTCTTGTCTAAGAGAAGCCATTTTTTTGCATCTTTTAGACCCTACAGATTTATCTGTGTTTAGAGCACCAAAGACCTGAAATGATCAAGAGTTTTGGATTAAGTAATGCAAAAGAGTCGATTCACAGCGATACTATAATTGACTTCCTTCAGGATAGTGAGCTGCAATATAATGAAGTTCCTCATCTCACAGGAGGGTTTTTATATCAGAAAGCAACATGGTAATACTAGCTACCAAAACCTGACATGCTTCTTAATGTTGCTATGATTTTGCTTGTTGCTTAAGAACAGAGGAACATCGGAGATGTGGAAGTTTGGTGGTTTTTAAGGTAAAAGTTAGAAAAATTAGAAAATGGGTTCAGGAATCGTGCATTACAATAAAATAAAAATGGAAGTAGTCAGGCAGAAATAAATGCTGGGAGACTGCAATTCTGCTTCAGGTAAACAAGTGTTGTCTTGATACAAGCTGCTTAAGTGAAGCAGGTGAAAGGAGAAGCTTTGTATCATAAAATGCAAAACACATGCCAAATAGAAAACTACATCTGATTCTTTTTTTGTTGTATGTGAGTAAGTTGTCTGTAGAACAGAGTTTGGTAAATGTTTTGGTTTGCCAAGGACTAAAGTGAGCACTTAAGTGGGCCAAGATCAGCAAAGGCTGAAAAGTCACTTTATATCCATCTTCCTTGGTGAGAATGTTGAGGAAGTATTTAACAGAGACCTATTCTATTCTTGCGGTGAAATGAGGTTAGGGAGGCTGAGAAGGGGTCAAACAGAAGGTGCTGCCATAGCAATTGATGCTCCTACAAGGAGCTTCCCTTGAAGGCCTAGACAGTGTTCATTGAAAAGCTACAAGGAATTTAGAAACGCAGTAGCTGAACTATTGACTAAATATGCAAATCTCGTTAAGATGCTGTTCTGGAGAACAACAGGGTAACAAATATGCTCATCTTGTTAAACTGCTGTTGGACTTCCCAGAGAAAGAGAATTGAGGAGGTGATTCTGGGAAGTGTAAGTGTGATTTGGATAGTCTTCCCTACCAATAAAACTCATTGTAACAGTCAATTTTAAGGTGATCATAAAACAGATAATTTATTATATTTGTAAACTGCCAACATAGTAAGCTAAATTTATTTAAGCTCTGAGCAAAATAACAGATAAAAGCGTGCACTATTAAATTATCCTTCCCTAGATTCCTAGAGAAAATCGCCTGTTGAGGTAATTTTAATTATTAAAAAACAATGACAACAAAACCCAACCAAACAAACAGAAAAAACAAACACTGAAGCAATTTTGAGCAAAAGTGAAAACCATGTGATTAAAGGAAGAGAACGTGCTAGGAATAACTGCTCCAGGGTTGTTACTAGAAAAGCCGATTGTTAATTCGTGGGAAAAAAAGTCTGCTGCTTTGTCTAGTTGTGTATCAGGTCTCCTTACAAAGACTGTTATCAAAAGCTTTTTTCTGTACTCTTAGAAATGTAAGTAACTTTTCCCCGTGAGCAATCTTACTGAAAGGAGAATTTAATGAAACGTTATCACTAGAATTGAGATTTAACACTCAAGCTGTTTATTTCTGCTTAAGCGAAACCAGCTGATTTCTAGTTCTCTGTTTCAACTGGTGCATC
>VZTM01007552.1:0-13239 GCA_013400555.1 Jacana jacana
CCCTCTGGGAAGAATTCTTTCCTCACACAGCCAGGGGGCTGGGGGTCAGGAGGGTGGTGTCTCAGAGCCGTCCCAGGCTCTCGGTGCTTCAGGATAATTTTCAAACAAATGGCAGCCTTGAAGCAGGGTGTGAATGGAGTCCTTTGGGGCTCTGGGACAGAGGACCCCCAGTTCAAGTCCAGTGTCTTGGGCCGAGTGTAGCCCCTTGTACCCAGGAGGTGCCACGTTTCCTGCCCATTGACAGTCCTTAATGGCAGAGCAGTGATATTAACTGTGTCTTTGGAGTACCGTGCAGAGGAGCAGTGCTCTGGTTTTGAAGCTCTCTAGTAAACCCTTTCAACCAGTCCTGATGTAACGTCATCATTGTCCCTGATGCGTTTTTGAGGAAGCATTCTGAAAATAATAGACTCCTAGAACCATCCAGGTTGGCAGAGACCCTTGGGATCATGGAGTCCAACCATCAGCCTCACTCTACAAAGTTCTCCCCTACACCAGATCCCCCAACACCACATCTCATCCACTCTGAAACACAGTCAGGGATGGGGACTCCACCCCCTCCCTGGGCAGCCCACTCCAGTGACTCATCTGTGATTCCATTTCCCCTGACCTGAAGGAGATTCAGAAGGGCTCTGGCAGCAGTTGAGCAGTTATTTGCTCACCCCTTCGGAGACAGCAATGAGATACAAGTTACTCTCCCTCTTTTGCAGTTATCAGGTGCTACTCTTAAATCAGCTCTAACAAAAATGACATCAGCTCATTCCTGTTAATGACCAGCTTTGGCTGCCCCTCACGCTGCCACCCCCAGCAGGAACAGTCACTGATGTCACCGCTGGGACCTCCCCAGGGCACAGCGTGTCTGTGTGCTCGCTGCCTCGGGGGCTGCCGCTGCCTTGGCATGTGGTTGATGGTCCTGCTGCCCAGACACACCCCAGAGCCAGCTCCAGCACCTTCCCCCCTTCCCCAATTAATAATTAGCACTTACTCAACATAGTATGTTCCGTACTGAGGGTCTTCTATTTTTTCCCACCCGTAAGGAAGTTCTGCAATCAAAAAAAAAAACAAAACAAACTAGAATTCCCCATTACAGTGGAAAACTATCTGCAAATGTTGGAGTTCTCATGGAGGAGCAAGAGGACAGATTATAGACTCATGAAGAATACGAGGAAAATATAGGTCCTATTTTCTTCATCTGCTTGAGGCTGGTTCCTCAGATGAAGGGTATCAGCCCGTGCCCGGGACCGCGGAGCCCTGTAGCTCCCACTCTTTGTTCCACTGATGAGGAGACTTGCATTCAACAACAACCACACCACTTTCAACATATAATAAACTTAAAGATGAGATATAAACTAACCTATTTACAGAGGAAGAACCTATAAAGGGGAAGAAAAATCACAGAATCTCAGGGATTGGAAGGGACCTTGAAAGATGATCTAAGTCCAATCCCTTGCCGGAGCAGGAACACCCAGAGCAGGTCACACAGGAACGCCTCCAGGCAGGTTTGGAATGTCTCCAGAGTAGGAGACTCCACCACCTCCCTGGGCAGCCCCTGACAGTGTTCAGTCACCCTCACCATAAAGAAGTTTTTCCTCATAATTAACTAGAATCTCCTCTGTTCCAGCTTGCACCCATTGCCCCTTGTCCTATCATTGGATGTCACTGAGAAGAGCCTGGCTCCATCCTCCTGACACTCACCCTTTACAGATTTATAAACGTTAATAAGGTCACCCCTCAGTCTCCTCTTCTCCAAGCTCAAGAGACCCAGCTCCCTCAGCCTTTCCTCCTCTGGGAGATGCTCCACTCCATCATCTTGGTAGCCCTGCCCTGGACTCTCTCCAGCAGTTCCCTGTCCTTCTGGAACTGAGGGGCCCAGAACTGGACACCATATTCCAGATGGGGTCTCACCAGGGCAGAATAGAGGGGGAGGAGAATGTCTCGTGACCTACTGACCATCCCCCTTCTAATACACTCCAGGATGCCATTGGCCTTCTTGGCCATGAGGGCACAGTGCTGGCTCATGGGCATCCTGCTGCCCACCAGGATCCCCAGGTCCCTTTCCCCTATTAATGTGATTTGATAGTCATTGACTATTTGAACCATACAATATGAATATGGTCACAGTGTGACCATATATATCTGCTCTAAATGCCTGGCAGCATCTCAGCCCGAGCTTGTAAAACCTGGGCATCTCTGCTCCTCCTGTACCTTCTGTTCCAGAGCACGTGGCAGAAGGAACGCCGCCTCTATTTACCCTCTCAATGACACCGGGACTGCATTCTGACAACACTCAGAACCACAGCAGCCCCCCGTGCTGAGCAGGATGAGCCCTGCTGCGGGAGTCTATTTCACCCCCATGTCTGCAGTCCCCTGCGACACCCCAAACCCCACGTGTGTCGGGGTGGGCACATCCAGGGCAGCCCGAGGGCTCCTGCGCCACCGCGGGAGGCTGAACATGGCTTGGCATCCCTACAGTGCGGGGGGGGAATGAAGAACTACCTGTTTGATACAGCTAGTAACAGCTAGATTGGAAAAGCTCCTTTTTATGGCAAACCCCGAGTCAGGCAGGATGGTGCCCAGCAGCAGGTCATTACTGACTGAAGGTGATGAGCATGTAACAAGAGGTCCAATCACTCTGCTGCTTGAGTTATCTTGACCAGGGAAACGTAAGTACCAGCGTAACAGATGCTTGACATTTGCAGGCTAAAATTGCCATGTAATCTCGTTTGAGCCTGCCCCAAGTTTGCCACTAACAGGAATTCTCCCGGCGTATGACAGCATGTTCCCAATTATTAATACCAGCATCACTCCACAGGGGTTGACAAAAGACCCAGTGGGTCTATTCATTTAAGCGTTGTTCGTTTGGATACCCTGCATCTCTCTGCTTAAAGTGCTCTTTTTTCCCGTGGTGAGCTGCACATATATTTAATAAGCAGCCGTACGCGCCCATGGCTCCAGCTGGTGTCTTTATGAACACATGACTGTCAGGCTGGGTGGTTTAGGAGACAACAGGCTATTCTGAGTCTGCCTCAGCTCTTGTAACGTGTCAGGCATTTGCTGAAGACAGAGCTATTTGGCGCTTTTCTGGCTGACTAGACTGCACGACTGCATAGGGAATGGTCGGAGGAATTGTCCTGCTCCCCTATCCTGCACCTGGAAGCAGCTCCCACCACGACAGGGACAGATCCTGGCCAGCTCTGACAGACTCAGACATTTATCAGCCACGAGTGACAAGAAATTCTGAACATCTCACCTCCATCTTCACAGTCCTCAGGAGCTTTGGCTTTCTTACAGAGCCGTGGATCGAGCCACGTGGTTGTCTTGGTGTTGTGGCTGTGGAGCAGAAGACACCATTAGGTAAGAGAACCCCCTCAGATTGAAGAAACTTTGCTTTACTCTGACTTTTAGGTGTTTACTATCATCTTAGATAACGTGACCTTTACTTGTGCCTCAGTCACATCGTAAAATGCTAAAAAAGGCACCAACGATGCTCAGAGGTATGAGCACTTTGGACGCTCTCCAGGACAGATGTGAAACCTTAGAGGTAAAACCACTCTCCCTCGGGAGCTCATGTGGGAATATCAGCTGCTTCTACCTGAAAGGAAACAACATTTTCAGCCTGTTCTTATACTTCCACCTCAGTAAGGTTTTTGCTTCCTTTAGAAACTTGTAAATGAGGCTGTTTTCCACGGGCACATGGGAGCTGCGTTCCTATCCTGGGTTTAATCCACGCTATCCGTATTTTTAAGCAGCATTCCCAGCCAAGGAACACAAGCAGCAAAGAAAGAGTAAACAAGCTCTGGAATTTCAGAGAAATTTGACAAAGTGAAGGTTTGCAAGATGTTATTCCCTCACCAAATACCCACCCAGCTTTGTATTTTGTGAGGTACAGAACTGAACTGAGTTGGCAACATGGAATCATAAGGCTTTCCTGCCCGATGGCAATTGGACCAAGTACAGAGTGTGTAGGTGACTCCCAGTAAAGAACAGAACAGCAGAAATACATGAGATCTCATACAGGAACAGAAGCAGCAAGAGCAGGAGAGAGGTGTAAGAGCCGTTTCCCAGGCACAGCCCACCAGCACTACCCTCCCCGTGGGGCAGAGCAGCCCCTCCACGTGGGTCCAACTCACTCGATGAAGTAGATCATGCCCGTGTCGGTGTAGGCCATCTCCCAGTTTTTGGGCAGTGGTTCCAGGGTTTCATCCCTCGACAAGTAGTTTCTGAAGTCCATGGAGCTGCTTGTCTGGTTGTAGCTGGGAACAGGTTTCATCCAGTCAGGAGAATCTGAATGTTTTTCTTTGTTTTCTGCAGTTGTTCGGGGAAAGTGTTACTATTTGTCAGCTGTTTACGTTGTTTCTCACCAAGAACCACCCTCTTAATCTGGCTACGAGTGGATGTCAAACACGTCCCTGTATGTGATGTGCATTTTTCCACTACTTTTTTTTTCAGCTGTGAACTTTGAAAAGCTGACATGAAAACACTGAACTCTGCTTTTCCCCTGCCAAACAGAATTAACCTTGTATTATGTGCCTGAGCCTATGCTGAAAAATCAGCGCTGGCAGAAATCCAAGTTGACTACACTTTCGGTGCCGTTCCTACATAGAGAGCAGTGTTTGTAATACCATCAACCCCCTCCCCAGACCCTACTAATATTCCTCAAAGCACCAGAAGGAAACGTAGCAGAGACCCAAACTGCCAATAAAACCACCACCACCACCCTCCCACAAGCCACAAAGGGGAAAAAAGCTCCCCCCCCCAAATCTCTGCAGGAAACTTGAAATGCAAGCATCCACCCTCTACCCCCCAGGTCACCCTCAGTGCCCTCCCTCACACCACAGTGCCAGAGACCTTGCCCCCCACTACCAGTCTGGTCACTGGGAGAGTGCAACATTGGGTTGGGTTGGCTCAATAACTGTCTTAGGACACCTCACACACAGGAGCAGCAAATGCAACGTGACGGTTTCCCCCCATCACCAGCACTCCCCCTCTATGAGGAACGGTGAGAGCCCAAGGACAAGGACACCCTGCCCAGCTCTGACATGTCCCACTGGACACTGGCTCACCGTGCTCAGCTGTACTTTCCTCCACACGCTTCCCCCTTGGGGGAGTTTCAGGTTGTGCCACAGCTCCCTTAACCAAAAATCACCCAAAAAACTGTAATGAGCCAGTGCTGCCCCTTAAACCCACCCTTTGGTCTCCTGCACACAAACTCAGTTGGTCTCCCCGAAAGGAAACCCTAACGTTTGCAGGGCAGGAATTCCACTCTGCAAAGGACTCCGTTATTTGGAGAGGGCAGAGATTTCTCCTTCCTCCTCATGTATCTGGCTGATACCCAGCACGGCATGTTCTCCACTGAGCGCTGCACTCTGTGATGCAATTGCACATCTGGCTGGGAGAACAGCTGTTTCTTTTTAAAAGATAATTTCAAAACCAAGTTAAAAAAATAACCCAAAAAACAAACAAACCAGTCTGAATAGAAAACTGCCTTCAAACTTCACCAAAACCGAGGAGGCAGCTCAAGCGAGAGGGAATGTTATCTGTATAGTTCTTATCCAGCCCTACAACACTGCAGGGAATCTCTCCCCTTCTCAACCAACCTATCCCTCCGCTGCCATTAACCGCATCCTTCTCCTCCTCTTCTTCCTCCTCGGGGAGAGAACTGTCCATCCTTTGCATCTTGCTGACGGACGTGGTTCTTTTCCTCTGCGTTTCGGTATCAAAATCATTGTCGAAAAGAACTTGATCCACCGGATCGGGCTGGAAGGGGCTGGGCTCTGCCGGAGGCTTCGGAGTGCCGTAGAAATTACCTGGTGAGGAGAGAGAAAGGAAGATGCTGGAAAGCTGACACCGCAGTCAGGGTTTTACTGCCCCTTGCAAGGTGGTTTTGGTGGGAGACCTGAACTGTAACTTCTCTTCTTGAAGAAGAATCAGCACTGTCAAAAAACAATCAGTCAAAACCTATTTATCCCCACGCCGTCGTTCTGCCAGCGATGCCACCGTGCATCACAAAACACGTGTGGTTCAAAACCCCTATCCTGCCCTGGGGTCTTCAAAGAAAAAGACAGATTTGTTACTTTGCCTGGAATTCACTAATGGGCCATAGAGAGACCTGGGGAACAGTCTGAGGGAGGTAAAGCAGTGAGTCAGTTGTGACTCCACACACCGCGTAGCTGATTAACAGAGCGATGTGCAGCAACAGAAACACACTAAAGTCAGAAAGCAAATCAATTTTGTGCAGAAACATAAAGCACCTACCAATCTACATAAAACCAGTTACAAGTAAGTGATTTTAAAATGACAGCCCTACAGTTTTCTACTGACAAAGCTCCATATAAAAATGATTTGTTCTTGAGAAAAATGACCCGATTCTTACTTTGGTATTTTAATCTAAAACACAAAGACCAGGAATCATCTGTTGTTTTCTGGAGAAGAATTACAGCAATTGACCTCTCCCCTGACTGCTGGCATGATTTTTGTTAGGGAATTGAACATGCAGCAAGAGAGCTTCCCAGAACTCCTGCTGGGGCCACTTCTGGTGCCTGGATGTGGTTTTGACCACGTGAAAAAAAGGCAAAAGAAACCTTTCTGGAAACACCAGTGAGGGCAGGGCCGAGAGTGGTGACAGCCAGACAGAGGGGACAAGGACAAACAGAACAGAAGGGTGACAGAACAGATTCAGGCTCAATCTGCTTGGGCTATTTCCACAGACACGACGTTACCAGAGGGCACGAGACACACACAACTGGGGGGAAAGGAGCCCTCCACAGAGTTCTCTACTTTGGACATTTTCTTGCTTTGCTTTTCTTTTATTGGGGGGTGTGGAGGGAGGGAGGGAATCAGCTGAATTCATTCATATGCCAGTAAAACCAGCACCTGCCAAAGACATCCTCTGGACGCTTGCTTAAAGTTGCTTGATGCAAAGGTATGTCAAACACAGGTAAAAACCCAAGTTCTGTTGAGTTTTGAAGAAATCTGCTCATGCTCAGTGTTTCTGAAAGCCTGGCTGGAATTCAGCCGACTTCAAGTACAACAATGAAGCTGAAAAACCCTTTAAACCAAAGCAGAGCAGAAGCCCCATTACACGGTGGCAGCTCATGACTCCTCCGGTCAACCAGCTCCTGAGGGCTCTCACCACCTCCGTTGCGGTGTGTTTCCCCATCACACTCAACCAAACCAACCACACTGCACATCTGGATGATCTGGTCCAGTGCTGTGCAAAGTTTTTAGTGCAAAGGACTTTTTTTTTTTTTCTTTTTCCCCCCCTCTGTACCAGAATTTCCTTTGCCTTCTGTCCTTTCCACGTGCATCTCTGAGAAGAACCTGGCTCTCCTCTCAAAGGTTTAAACAAAACAGATGATGAATTCCATTAAATCAGAATTCTGCCAAGCACAGATGAATAAAAGGACCTGGGGGTGCTGGCTGACCAGCAGCTGAACACGAGCCAGCAGTGTGCCCAGGTGGCCAAGAAGGCCAAGGGCATCCTGGCATGTGTTAGAAACAGTGTGACCAGCAGAAGTAGGGAGGGGATTGTCTCCCTGTGCTCAGCACTGGGGAGGCCACCCTTTGAGTCTGGTGTCCAGTTCTGGGCAACTCAGCACAAGAGAGATATCGAGGTGCTGGAGCGAGTGCAGAGGAGGGACACGGAGCTGGGGAAGGGCCTGGGGCATCAATCTCATGAAGGAGCTGGGAGTGTTTAGTTGGAGGAAGAGGAGGTTGAGGGGAGACCTCATCCCTCTCTACAACTGCTTGAAAGGGCATTGCAGAGAGGTTGGGGCTGGTCTCTTCTCAGAGGGAATGAGCCATAGAAGGAGAGGGAATGGCTGCAAGCTGCAGCAGGGTAGGGTCAGGCTGGCCATGAGGAGAGAATTCTTCCCAGCAAGAGTGGTCAGAGCCTGGACTGGGCTGCCCAGGGAGGGGGTGGAGTCCCCATCCCTGACTGTGTTTCAGAGTGGATGAGATGTGGTGTTGGGGGATCTGGTGTAGGGGAGAGCTTTGTAGAGTGGGGCTGATGGTTGGACTCCATGATCCCAAGGGTCTCTGCCAACCTGGATGCTTCTAGGAGTCTATTATTTTCAGAATGCTTCCTCAAAAACGCATCAGGGACAATGATGACATTGCATCAGGACTGGTTGAAAGGATTTACTAGAGAGCTTCAAAACCAGAGCACTGCTCCTCTGCACAGTACTCCAAAGACACAGTTAATACCACTGCTCTGCCCTTAATGACTGTCAACGGGCAGGAAACATGGCACCTCCTGGGTACAAGGGGCTACGCTCGGCCCAAGACACTGGACTCGAACTGGGAGTCCTCTCTCCCGCCCCGTTCATGTCACCCACGTACCGTCATACGTCCCGCTCTCCAGCAGGGCTCCGCTTTCTTCCAAGGCTTTGAACTGCTCCACGGGAATGAAATTATAGTCTACCCCCGGGACCTCCCCATCCCTGGGAGCCCTGGTAGTGCCTGAAAAGACAGAGAAAACACTCGTGTAAAGCCACCAAAGCGCTGCCTGTTTGCAACGCGTCGGCTGCGTGGTTCGGTGAAAACAATACATGTTTGAATGTCACCCCAGAAGGACACAGGTTAGAACACTGCTCAGCAAGAGAACTAGGCCAACAGATTTCTGTAGGAATGACAGCTCTGGTATTGAGGAAGGAGGAGGAAAAAAAACAACAAGCTGGGCGAGGTGGTAATTAGAGCGAATTCGTCGTCATGCTCGTCGACCCGAGAAGCCGTTCCGAGGCAGCGGACGCTGCTGGAGCCGGGCGATGGTGTGTGGGGCTTCACCTCCCCACCCTTTCCACCACCAGCTTGTTGGGAATGAGGTCTGTGTGATTCAGCACATTGGATTCTTGGGCCACCAAATCCATAACTGGGCAGCAAAGCTGGTTGTTTTTTTAACCTCGCGATTCAGAGCGTAATTCAGCCACCGAACCCCAGCCATAGGCACACTCTGCTTCAAAGCAATCAGTAAATTGCTGCTTTAATGCAGAAGTTCTCCAGTGTTATGTCTATAAATACGGGCCTCCCATAGTTATAATAGCTTAATTAAAGTTCTCCTGGAAAGGGCTCCACTGATTCATTACTGCCTATAACCTAACAGCATTTCTGAAGGCACACATCAATTTTTCCAGGCAGCGGCATGAACCAGAGCTGCTCGTAAACAAACTGCCTTTCACTATTATTATCTCTTTAAGAAAGTCACAGACCCTCGGGCGCGCTCAGTATTGTGATGGTGCTAAATTGAGAAGGGAGCTCCTGCAGGTACACAAACATTAGTTGACCAACCTCTAAGTTTCCAGTGCAATGAATATTTAAATGCAATCAGTGGTGAGCTCGGTGAACCTCTGAGACAAGGTGAAGGACGATGCTGTGGTAATTCAGAAATGAAAGAGGACTGAGAGGTTCAGGACAAGGACAGGGACCTGGTGGCTGGCAGTGCCCTGTGCTGTGCACGGCGCTTCTCCTGGCTCCGCTGGCAGAGCAGGACCCTCTGGCACCCCCAAAGCCTGGGCTGGTTAGTCTGAGAGGTGCCAGGTCTCAGAGCAGAAGGGCTGGCACAACTGATGGGACAGATTCTCTAATTTATTCCTGCTGTGACACTGAAGTTTGTCCAAGCGCTGTTTCCTCCTTGTTCTTGGGCCACGGGCTCACTCTCCCCCTTGTCCTCATCTCCCTGTGCCACCTTCTCAAGAAGAGCCAACAAGAGCTGTCCCCTCTTGGTGTCACTGCGGCCCTTTGGGACCCTTCTCCAGCTGCACTGCTCTGCCCAACCATGTCCCCTCCCGAGGTGCAAGCTCCCTCTTGGGTCTGAAACCCAACACTGACAGAAACCAAGAGGTGTTTGCCCTGTTTGATAGCGCTGAGGAAGGTTTCTCTCCCGTGGTGGCCGTGGGTGTTCTGACAACAAGTGACTTCCAGTGAGTAGAACACAGGTAATTCCTGAAATACTCTGAGCTTTGAATACTGAGGTTTCACTGTTTTCTCAGTCCATATTGGCTGTCATTGCAACCTAAGATGTGAAACTACTCTAGCAAAGGCCTTTGAAGGAGTTCCTCCTGCAAGGAAACACCAGGGACCACATCAGGAGAGAAGGCATTTAACACCTAACGGTGCTGTGACCGTCAGCAGGAGCGGATCGAACGAGGCTGATCTTTACATACTTACAAGGGATAGTTCTCAGGTAGAGGTTGTCTCTGATCACTTGCTGGAGCTTATGGTCTATCGAGCCCTTCTGGAACTGAAGGCTCAAGTAGTGGCGCAAGTCTTTGTTGATGACTTTTCCTTAAAAAAAAAACACAGACAAGAATAACTTGTGAAAATCAAGCAGGAACTTACAACAAGCATGGCATTTCACTGCTATAAATACTACAAAAGCAGAGAGAAGCAGAAAGATGGGTTGGTTTTAATGGAAGGACCTGAATGGAAAAGCCATTCCAGGCTGGCCAAGCCCGACTCTGCTGGTGTAAATCGGCAGCACCGAGCAACCACCCTCTGACACCGGAGCCTCCCAAGCAAGATGCTGCCAGTACCCTGGAATTGGTTTGGAATCAGTAAAAAAGCATTCAGAAACAAAATCTGCTCCCAAAATTAAAACTCTCTGCAGACAGGAAACTGCTTCAAAATACAGCAGTAATATTTTTGTGTGCAATTTGCACCTCCTGGGGAGGCATCTCCACTCAAAACTTCCTCACGTGGGAGGCTGCATTCTTGACATTAGAAAAAGAAAACATTTTCTTTTTAAAAGCAGCCTGTGATAGAAGAGTTTTTTTTACAATTATCCCTTTGCAATACTTCTGTCAGGTATCATTAGCAAATCTGTCATGTCCCTCGATAACCACGGCCCCTTCAGCACACAAATAACTGAGCGCTTGTATTACGGCTTCATCCTTCTGACAGGAGGGCACAAAACAACCTTTTGTACCCTGTCATCTCTGCAGAAACACATTACACAGGGTTCAGCGACCTTGATAAATTTAAGTTACGTACCACAGCGGAACACTCGGGGCTTTAGGGGAAAAAGACTCTTAAGTCTCTGGCTCCGGAGCCCACTCCGGGAGCTGGGCGTGCGCTGGTGTGTCACAACACGGGGGCACACGTGGGAACACGCCGTGGGGACACATGTGGGAACACAAAGCGGACAAAGCAAACACCCAGCACCCCCGGTGCACCCAGCAGCACTGTGTGTGATGGCAGCCCCCAACCCAAGAGAGATCTGGAGGGGCTGGAGCGAGCACAGAGGAGGGACATGAAGCTGGAGAAGGGCCTGGGGCATTAATCTCATGAAGGAGCTGGGAGTGTTTAGTTGGAGGAAGAGGAGGCTGAGGGGAGACCTCATCCCTCTCTACAACTGCTTGAAAGGACATTGTGGAGAGGTTGGTGCTGGTCTCTTCTCACAGGGAATGAGCGATAGAAGGAGAGGGAATGGCTGCAAGCTGCAGCAGGGTAGGGTCAGGCTGGCCATGAGGAGAGAATTCTTCCCAGCAAGAGTGGTCAGAGCCTGGACTGGGCTGCCCAGGGAGGGGTGGAGTCCCCATCCCTGACTGTGTTTCAGAGTGGATGAGATGTGGTGTTGGGGGATCTGGTGTAGGGGAGAGCTTTGTAGAGTGGAGCTGATGGTTGGACTCCATGATCCCAAGGGTCTCTGCCAACCTGGATGCTTCTAGGAGTCTATTATTTTCAGAATGCTTCCTCAAAAACGCATCAGGGACAATGATGACATTGCATCAGGACTGGTTGAAAGGATTTACTAGAGAGCTTCAAAACCAGAGCACTGCTCCTCTGCACAGTACTCCAAAGACACAGTTAATACCACTGCTCTGCCCTTAATGACTGTCAACGGGCAGGAAATGTGGCACCTCCTGGGTCCAAGGGGCTACGCTCGGCCCAAGACACTGGACTTGAACTGTGGGTCCCCTGTCCCAGAGCCCCAAAGGACTCCATTCACACCCTGCTTCAAGGCTACCATTTGTTTGAAAATTATCCTGAAGCACCGAGAGCCTGGGACGGCTCTGAGACACCACCCTCCTGACCCCCAGGAGCGACAGGGGACACACAGCCATCCCCCCGACACCGTGGGGACAGCGGTGTCCCTGCCCCAGCTCTCGCCACTCCCAGCCCTGGTGGCAGTGGTCCCGTTGGATTCCCTGCTCTGCCATCATGAGCTGGTCTTGACAGAACTTTGGATTCACTTTGTGAAGTGTAAGAAGCAAAATGTGTCATGGAAAACGAAAGCGAACGGTGTCATCTCCCAGCAAGAGTCATATTTTCTGTTTGTCACTACAAATCACTTTGTTGTGTGTGGACAAGATGATCTGTCAACATTAAAAGATGTTTTACCACCGGGATGGTCCGTCCCTCCCCCCACCAGGGCCAGACCCACCGTGCTGGGCTGTGAGAGCGGCTGAGGGCACCGGGCACGGCGACAGCCCCCCCTCACCCGGGGGTGGCTCTGGCTGTTGACTGGGTTCAGAGCATTTATACACCGATCCTACCCCACTTCTTGTGTTAAAGTTTAAAAGCTCACAAACCCTTCCTGATAAATAGCAACTCAGTCCAAAACAAACAAGAGTAAAAGCCAGGTTGCTGGCTCTGGACACTGAGGGGTTAATCCTAACATCCAAACCTTGAAGACTGAACTGTGCCCCCAGACCAAGATGACTAAATTGAAGATTGAAAGGATTGCCTGGGGAAAACAGAATAAAGTCCGAGAGAAAATAACAGAAGGTCTGGTTTGAGGTAAAACGAACCCATTTTCTGGTTTGCAGTTCTACTTTTTCAGCTGGGCCTCTTCTAACCCACTGAACTCTGCAATGCCCAGCAGATGGGTCAGAATCTGCTCCCTCTCAGGGTGCTCAGCCCTCATCACCCCAGGGATGGTGCAGAGAGGCCCTGGCTTAGACTCGTTGCTGGAACAACCAAGGGCAGGGAATGGCGGGGTTTGCCCCGTTGGAGGGTGGGAAGCGGAAAAGCCTGGAAGGGTCACCCCTGTGGGGAGGAGGGGACAGGACAGGGGACCCCAAACTGACCCACAGGGTGTTCCATCCCATCCGCATCGTGCTCCGTGTAAAAGCTGAGGGACCAAAGGGTCAACTCTCTTCCTTCCATGGCCGACGTCCCAGGAGGACCCTGTCTGTCCGTCTGCCTCTGACCCCGATCCCAGCATTCCTGACTCCAGAGCTGGGATCCAGCTCCTGTCGGTCACCCAGTCCAGGCTGGGACGTTTCCTGATGCTGCTGGGGACGT
>VZTM01007552.1:15253-43066 GCA_013400555.1 Jacana jacana
CGGGCGGGGGCCCCGGTCCAGCCCCGGGGCAGAAGCGGTGCCGGGCCGGGGGGGGGCGTCCCGATACAGCCCCAGGAAGTCCCAGTCTAGCCCCAGGGCGGGCGCGGTGCCGGGCGGGATTAGCCTGGTCCAGCCCCGGGCCAGAGCTCCCCGTGCCCCCCAGCCCCGGGTCACGCTCGCTCCCCGGCAGCGGCAGGAGCTGACCCCAAAATGGAAATTCTACGTGAAACAGAGTAAGGGCCGACAGAGCACCCACCCGGCTTTGATGGCAAAGGGCTGACTGAAACAGGAGTCATCAGGGTCACCAGGTGGGAAATGGCTACTGGTTAATGAAAACTCGGCTATCAGTAGAGTAAGATTAAGCAACCTTTGACATTTCCAAGCAAAAAGCCACGTAAGGAACGGTTCAGCCACACACCCCAGACACCGTGTTTGGAAACCACAGGTACCATCAGTGCGTGACCTTAACTACACAGATCATAGAATCATTCAGGTTGGAAGAGACCCTTGGGCCCAACCATCAGCCCCACTCCACAAAGTTCTCCCCTACACCAGATCCCTCAACACCACACTCACACATGGTGATTTCACCCAAGTTCCAGACCTGAACACACATGTTCACCATGAGTTCCTCCTACCAGTGCAGGAGAGCCTCCCTGTGTCTCGGCACAGGGACCTGAGGGAGCCCAGCAGGGACACTGACCCCAGTCCTCCCAGTCCTCACCACGGTGCTGCCCACCCAGCAAAGCACCCACGTCCTCGGGGCACAGAACACAGGGAGGATCAAATTCTTCCCATTAAAAAAGAAAGAGACAGCAACATTTTGAGGATGTCTGACCCACACAGAGGGGGAAGTTTTCCCCCCCTATGGGTTACTGTGCAAAGAAAAGACTGCTTTCCACTGGAGATGAAGGAGGGACCATGGTGGAAGAGGGCTGAGCCGGGGCACAATGGGAGCATGCTCCCACCCAACACCTCCCCAACTCCTCTAGGCCACGGAGGCAAGAACCTATGTTTGGACCCCGCTCATGATGGAGAGGAGCTCCCTGGCAAGATTGAGGCCAGTGAGGAAGCTGAGATGGTGGCTACATTTGGATCATCCCTCCGGGATCCTGGCCACGTTATGGCCTGGGGTCCCCTTGAGGTAACTGCTGCCTCTTCAAAGAGCAACCGAGCTCACCCTCGGGTGGGTCTTTACTGTCTGAGACACCAAAGAAGAAAATCAGGGACTCAATAAGCACCTACACCATCCAGCAATTACGAGCTGGCTTTGGAGCTAGGATGTTCCAAAGGCCAGGAGCAGATAATCGCCTCAGGAATGCGACATGTACTCTGCTCGTTTGCCTTTTAATGAGACTCCAACAGCGGTGGGTTCACACTGCTCTGCTCCCAGAGGTCTAAATTAATCACGTCTTTTGATTGCCAGATCTCCACATCAGAAAAGGCCAACCACCGACTAATTCAGCACAGATCCTCCAAGGCCACAGCGGGCAGGTCTCTTGGTGAGACACGGCACGGGCATCTTCATCTGCTGCATCACGGGCAGGGAGCGGCCTCGGGAACGGCAACCTGTCAGCAGGCATCCATGTCCCCTGACAGTGACCAGAACAGACAAGGCAAAGAATGGAACCGGAGTTCCTAGAACAAACGTGGGAGAAGAGCCAAAAACATCAGAAGCTTATTTTTGGATGTGGAATGCAAATGATGCATTTTAGAAAAACACAATAAAAATACCCCCCCCCCCCCAAAAAAAAACCCAAAAAACCAAAAACCAAACACCTTGGATTATTAAAGGGCACGGGAAGGGATGGGGGGGAGAGGGAAAAAAGAAGCAAAAGCCTATTTCTATTTCAACCCATTCTGGCCATACTGACAGACTCCTTACCTTCCCCCTCAGCCAGGACCAGTGGTCGGGCTTTGGGCTGAGATCAGATCAACAGACAAGAACCAAATTCTTCTGAAGTCACTGGGGCTGTCACCAGCAGAGGGAGGGGATTGGGGAGTGACCCGGGGGGGACAGTTTGTGAGGGAAGTCCTGAGGCTGAGGAGCAGAGACAGAACTGAACTGGGCTCCTGGTATCAGAGGAGGATGATGGTTCAGAGTAATGCTGGAGGGAGAAAATACTTTTAAAATAGGTTTTAAATTCCTCAGTAAAGGGTCTCACAAAAGTTTTCAAACGTTAAGATGAACAGAATCTGCTGGGCTGTGCGAATTTCTCGCTACTAAATGTCTGCAGAGAGTGAAGACACGGATGGCAAAGTTATTAAGCCACATTGCACTCAAGTCACGTGAGTGTCCCCCAAAATCCTCAGACACGGAACTCTGGGGACCAGAACCCACTGTGATCACCAGCAGGAAGGACCATGGGAAGGGCAGAGACAGCCCGGGTTCAGGATGGACACACAGGGATGGGCAATAGCCTCCATCCATCAACCATGGGTGCCAGCACGGAGAGCAGAGAGGGGCAGGACACGGCCTCCGCCTACGGCAAATCCGGATCAGCCTCCTTACACAGCGCTGGAAGCTATTCCAGCATCTGGAGAAAACATGTTATAGAACATAGAAACATAGAAAATAAGAGCATTTGAGAAATTATCAAAACTTGCAGATAAAGGATGACTGCAGAGAAGTTCCTTACACTGTTCTTCCCTAGAGATGAGCGTTCGTACACAGTGCTGCCGAGTGCATCCCAGCGCGCCAAAAGCTCGGGGGAGATTCAATTTACTTTATTGAATCATTGACCCTCTGCATGCCAGTGCCCTGCAGAGACCGACCCAGGAGGGATTTGGCCTTGGGGAGGGCTCTTGCAGGAGAACCCGACCTGCTCTGCTCAGGCCTGGCTGCCCAACGTGTCCAGGAACTGAGCATCATCTACTGAAGAGCCAGGCAGATAGCTACACTAACGACTGGTTTTACAACCCCCTCCTCACTGCCCCAAGGCACACAGCAGGGACCCCAGGCCAGGGGGTGCAGGTGGCAGTCCCAGAGCCGGAAGGGGACAGAGCAGGAACAGCAGGAAGCAGTTCCACAGAATCATGGAATTATTTGGGTTGGAAAAGACCCTTGGGATCATGGAGTCCAACCATCAGCCCCACTCTACAAAGCTCTCCCCTACACCAGATCCCCCAACACCACATCTCATCCACTCTGAAACACAGTCAGGGATGGGGACTCCAACCCCTCTGGGAAGAATTCTTTCCTCATGGCCAGCCTAACCCTACCCTGCTGCAGCTTGCAGCCATTCCCTCTCCTTCTATCGCTCATTCCCTGTGAGAAGAGACCAGCACCAACCTCTCCACAATGTCCTTTCAAGCAGTTGTAGAGAGGGATGAGCTCTCCCCTCAGCCTCCTCTTCCTCCAACTAAACACTCCCAGCTCCCTCAATCATTTCTCATAAGATTGATGCCCCAGGCCCTTCCTCAGCTCCGTGTCCCTCCTCTGCACTCCAGATCTCTGTTGTGCTGAGGTGCCCAGAACTGGACACCAGACTCAAGGCGTGAAGGAAGTTCAAGAAGGAGCTGGGACTGGAGAGACCTTGCCAAGGAGGGGCACGACCTGCCCTGGCAGCCCAGGAAGGAATTTAATTCCTCCAAGTAACACAACTAATCCCTAAACTTTTAACTGCAGCAGCAAATCGCGTTTCTTTGTGCTGCAGAGAAATTGGGGGGTGGAGCATTTGCCAATTACCAGGCTGTGAAATAAAGGTGGTTAAGTGGCTAAATGTTCTTTAAAGAAAATTGAATGAAGGATCTTTGCTGTAGCTGTGCTATGGCTGTGTCATTACCGATATGCTGTGAATTCACAGTAAGGAAAGGGTAAGTACATCAGATTCATCTCATTAGATTAACATGATAGACACAGACCAAGTCATAGAAGAATTTACACAGGGTCTGTTGTACAGAAAAACTCTCAAGGCACTTCATAGTCACAATAATCCATTAAACCAGACCCACGTACTAGCCAAAAGCTGAAAACTATTGGAAAAGTTTACTTTGAAAAGCTTGTTTAACTGTAGTTTGTTACATACCGACCAATAAATTCCTGCTTAGATATTCTTATTTATGTCAGTTATGGTGCAGGTAAGCCTTACAGTATTAAGACATCATTTACCACAGCATTCACCAGTACTGGCAGTGTGGTTTACAATGCTTCTGAAAAATGAAGAACTGTTTATCCAGATTTATGAAATAAAGTGGCCAGACATCTCCTTACAGTATGTACATCCCACTTCATATTTGGGATCATCTTATTATTCTTAGCAATGCCAAATACACTCAGAAAACATCAAGAACTGTGAGTTTTGACTTTTTAAGCCTACAGATTTAGATCACTCCTTCCTAAAACCACTCCAAGAGGCCATCAAGGCAAGCCTTTGCAGTCCAGGTGGTGCCTGATTCAGGGAGACAAAGCCACCCAAGTCCTTACTCTGGAGCATCACGACAGTCTCCTGAACCGTTTCCATGGGATCTCACAGGGCTGGAAATGTTCTGCAAATAAACCAAGCCCCACTGTTGGTAAACTTATACAGAAATAGTTTGGCTTTGTGTTTGCTTATGAACATCCTCCTTAAAGTACTTCCTCTTTTGACCCTTACTGAAATATGCTGCGGAAGGCGTATCCCCAAACAACTTTGCAGAAACACAAAAGCACTGGCAGCAAATAGCACATTGTTTATTCTGAGAAACACTTGGAGCTGAGAAGGACAAGAGACGAAACACAGAGGGAGCCTGTATGCCATCCTCCAGGTTTTTATTTTTGGCAACCCAGAAACAGCAAAGTCAAGCGTAACAGAAGCCTCTGGGATTGTGAATGCCCATGGCTGGGTTCCTCGTCTACCATGAAAAAAAATAATCTATTGTTTAGTGCAGAAGGAAGGAGGGAAATACTGGCAGAGCACAGAAGGCGTTTCGATGGAGTCTTTCAGTGCCATTTGGTTGGTGTATGAAAATAACACTTGTTACCCAACTAACAATTGCCTCCGTTTGCAAATAGAGGCATCACAGTTGGCTGGATCTTGGAAGAGTCAGGATCCAGCACTGTTTTACCAGGAGAGGGTTTTACCAGGAAAAAGAACCACTTCCTACCACCTTCCCCGAGCTCAGTCCCCAACATCTGGAGCCCCAAACATCACTGAGCACAAGGGGCACCAGGTTTTTGCTGTCACGACAGCAGGTGAAGACAAAGGGAGCAGGAGAGAGCACGGTCTGATGGAACCGCCACGCCGGGATGGAGCCGCACAAGTGACACAAACGGGCTCAAACATATTAAAAGAGTGTGTTTACAACAACCTAAAGGGTCAAAACAACAATTAGAATTTGTAATATGCAAACCTGTTAAAAAAAAAACAAACAGGGTTGTTTTAATAATAGCACTTTATTAAGGCTTCCTAATTGCACACCCAACCCCTTGCTGAGTGTTAATGACTGTGCAACTCGCTGCACCCAGAGGCTTTGGGCACGAGGAGCATCCGCTGCTGCGACACTGGTGCTGTAAAGCCCAACACAGACACTGGAGCCATGAGGTCAGGGTCCTCTGTAGCTGTCACAGGTTATAACAACACACAAAATGCTTAGTCTGCTCTTAACTGGGCAGATACCGAAGGGCAACACACCAAAACAAAGGTAAGTAACCCCAAAAACAGAAGGGGTTTTCCTTGGGATGCTTTCACAGAATCACAGAATCTCAGGGATTGGAAGGGACCTTGAAAGATCCTCCAGTCCAATCCCCTGCTGGAGCAGGAACACCCAGAGCAGGTCACACAGGAACGCCTCCAGGAGGGTTTGGAATGTCTCCAGAAAAGGAGACTCCACCTCACGCTGAAGAAGTTTTTCCTCATATTTAAATGGAACCTCCTGTGTTTTAGTTGCACCCATTGCCCCTTGTCCTATCACTGGATGTCACTGAGAAGAGCCTGGCTCCATCCTCCTGACACTCACCCTTTACATATTTATAAACATTAATAAGGTCACTCCTCAGTCTCCTCTTCTCCAAGCTCAAGAGACCCAGCTCCCTCAGCTTTTCCTCCTCTGGGAGATGCTCCACTCCCTTCATCATCTTGGTAGCCCTGCCCTGGACTCTCTCCAGCAGTTCCCTGCTCCTCTTGAACTGAGGGGCCCAGAACAAGTTTCCCCAAGTTATACACACAATCTTCCATTTGTCCCCTTCGATGTAGGACGTGAAGTTTCAGTTTATTCACACCAGAGACAGTGAATTAGCGAGACAGGAAACCAACAAATGTGGCCAAGAAAGCACAAATCAGCCTACACGACCGAACAAACTGTTCCTTGAGTCCCCAAACTGTTCTAATATTAACGATTCCCGTCGATAACCCGCAGCTAATGAGCAAATTCAGTGCCATTCCCATGTCCCCCCCCCAGCCCAGGCTGCATGCTGGGCACCTGGTGCTACCTGACCCAGCGTGGGCTTTGGCAGAGGCCGCCTGTCCTGCTGTCTGTCCCCACACAGCCCTGTCACCCCACACCCCAGCCTCAGCGTGGGGTCCAGGGGGTGATGTCTCACCACAGCCCCGAGAGGAACGTCCTGGCAGCTGCTCCACCTTACGCACGCCGTCTCATCTGCTCAGCACTTGGCACTTCTTCCCCAGCATAAGGGTATGTGGTCACATGCCAAGACCCTTCTTTTCTTTTTTTCCTTTTTTCTCCTTATTTTTGAGTGCTCTGATTAGAACAGAAGTTATGCAAATCATAGACAGGTTTATTTTTAGCCTGCTTTCCATAGGAAGCAAGACATGCAATTACGCTCCGCATAATTTCTAGGCCCACTGACCTATTTCAGCCTGGAGTTTGGCAGAGCAGGAGCCTGACAGACGTCCTACTCACCAAGACACGGGATGTCTGCTCTCCCAGCACAGGATGAACCTCTCTGGGGACCGACCACCACGGACCAGAGAGCGTTATGGCATAGGCATCCCATTAGCTCCGTACAGCCGGACCCATAAACCCAGTTTGCACAACAGCAAACCAGGCCCTCAAACCACCGACCCAGCCCCAACGTCCCCGCACAGGGGACATCCCCCAGGGGGGCTTCTGGGCTCTGTGGGGACCCCCAGCAGCGGGCACAGGGAACAGAGCAGCTCCTGCACCGGGGAACAGTCACCAGGCAGTTCTTATCCAAGAGTTAAAGCTTCTCCAACTGGCTTTTCAAGGTGATGGGCAGTCCCGGTGCTCCCAGAGGCGGTGTTCCCGTTCCCAGTGACAGCCCAGCAGAATGGGAATGGGAGTTGGGGTGAGTTTGGGCCTCATGGAGTGGACACCACTGCAAGGCACAGTGCAGGGAGGGAGCGCCCACCACCCACGTTTTGTTCTAGGGCAGTTTTGCAGGGAAGCTCCTGTTTATGGTGCTGTCGTTGAAGCAATCACAGCAGAAAGAGCATTTCCCTGTGTGTGAAGTTAATCATCATGTAATATTAAAAATGAAAGGAATTTATCTTTTCCCTTGCACAGCATATCCTATTATTTCATCACTATTCATTTCATGAGAATTATTCTCGGTTACGGCACGCAGGATTTTCAATTAAATATGAAATAGTGCTTTCTCCGAGCAGAGCAAGTGTGAAGAGCTGGATGCCAGCAAAGCAGAACGGCTCAGCCTTTGGGATTCAGCTGCTTCCGAGTGAAGTACGAGCGAGAACTGGAATTTCCCGGGCCATGTGGCACCTTCTCCCCTGCAGAAGCCCAGCTCCACAGTCAGTGGCCACCCAGGAGCTCCAGAGCAGGGTGAGCCATCCCCGTCGACAGCTACAGCTCATTCACAAGAGCTGTCAGAAGCCACAGGGTGCTCACCTCTGGGGTTTGGTGTATTAATTTACATGTCTAACAAGCTCAGGCAGCTGAGGCTGAAGTAATCCTCCTCCTTACTTGAGCTCCAGGAGCAGCAAGGTCAGGCAGGTACCAGAGGTCCAAAACTGCTGTGAGTCCCTGCCTGCCCCAGCTCACTCCTGGGCACCTGGGGACACCACAGCCCCTACCTGTAGCCACCATCGGGCTGGAGACGTGTGTAACTAACTTTCAGGGAGCTGCTGCCCACCCCTGACATGTAGGTGCCACCTGGCCATAAGGCACCCAGCATCCCCCAGAGCAGCCACCAGGGTGTTGGGAAGCGCCTCATCCCAAGAGGGTCCCGGGGGCAGGATGGGGCTGTGACAAGGAGGGGGGTGAGCAGGGACAGAAGGGCTGTGACAAGGTGTCACAGAGGTAAGAGTGCATTATCAACCCAACTTGAAACGCAATTACGAAACCACCCATTTGCGGCAGCGACTCAGCCAATGCAGTATTTTAGCAGATGAGCCTGCTCTGAAGTACAAGCTTCATTAGGCTTTAGCTGATTACATCTGGCCTAAACGATTGCTCATCATTTATTTTTACGGTCATGCAGGCACAGAATTTGCAACACGAAGTAGGAATCACTATGTTGATGCAAAACAATGCGGTAGCTTTAAATTTATGGGAGGATATCGATATTGAAGGCTTCCAATTTACTAAGAAAATGTGTATCATTATTGCTCCCGCTCTAAAATCTTCCATAAATTAGTGTTCATTAGGCCCCCGGAGACCTCAGAAAAGAGCGTAGGTGAACTAGGAGTCATTTTGTAAACCCAACAGTTGAACAACTCCTGTCCTAGAGATTAAGCACACACAAAATCACAAAAATAGACACAACTCCGTTCTAAGAACAAAGCCCAGCTATTAGATCTCTACAAAAATAGCCTATTTATCCCCAAATGTACTGTTTATAACCTACATAGATACTGTTTTCTCTCTAGGGCAACACTAGTAGCAGTAAAACATTAAAAAGGTTGGGTTGTGCTGCCTACACTGGAGTCCAC
Organism: Jacana jacana; assembly: GCA_013400555.1. Taxonomy (NCBI): domain Eukaryota; kingdom Metazoa; phylum Chordata; class Aves; order Charadriiformes; family Jacanidae; genus Jacana; species Jacana jacana. The sequence goes on from VZTM01007552.1 coordinate 24,100, forward strand.
GCCGCAACATGCGCTCTGTTCCTGCAGAAATTATCTACTGAACTGAGAGTTATTTGAGTTTTTACTGTCCTGATTTACTGTTAAGAAAGAGGAAAGCAGATGGGAACACACCAGCTGGTGCAGGGCCCTGGCTGAGGCCCAGCCGTGCCCCAGGCCACCAGCCCCGGGACTTGGGCCACCTTGTCCAGTCACTGGGCTGCTGCTGGGCGACCCATGGGCACTCCCGGACACACACTGGGGGATGCAGCACTGGGAATGGGTTGGGAGATGAAGCAGACTCCGTGATGTAGAGGGTGTCGGTGGAGCGAGACCCGCAGTGGGGAGCGTAGCCCCGATGTCACCCCGAGTCCCCAAATGGAACCACCAGGGCCATGCTCCGAGCTGAGCGCTTCCTGGGAGCAAGTGACAGAGCCGTGGGGAGACACTGTTCAGCTTTTTAAGCCAGTAGCCACCTTGAAGAACCTGAGCTACCCGGAGTAACTCCCTGTTGTTGGGTGCCATATGCCCTACATGCCTCTGACATCTGACAAGAAACAGCATTTCACAGGGAACGACTTCACAGGGTCTTTCGTAATACAATTAAATTAGTTTACTTCCTTGGGCAGAAACTTACCATCTGCACAACTGCTGATGTTCTGGATTACAGTTCACCAAGAAATTTACTGCCAGCACTATAGAAAAGACTAAATTCTTGTTTGAAGTGCAATATAAACGCAATTATTTGGCAACCTAGTGTATTCCTGGAGTATAAAAAACAATCCAGAAGCGCCGTATCTGTAAGCAGTAGTAAAAATTAACAGGACAGATATACTGATGTTTTCAAGTTTTATTACTTGCATATGCTCTAGTGTGGTGAAGCCACTTACAGAAGTTTAAGGCCTACTTACGTTTTAAAAGTCCTTAACGAAACCGTAAACTCTCCCAGCCGCAGTGCCACACTGACCTACCCACACCAGCCCCAAAAAGCAGCGCTGGGGAAGAAAGCTGTGGTGGGGGGAAGAAAGCTGTGGTGGGGAGAAGAAGGCCACGGTACTCTGGGCAGTCAGCTCCTGCCTCACGTAGGGGATTGCACGCAGGTGGCAAAACTGAAGACGTGAACATTAAACCCCTTACACTTGTTATGCTGTCAGAGAAGGCCTTCCAGCCCCTTGCAGGAAATGCAATGGTTTTCTTCTGTCTGCCTGTTCCCCACTGCCCCCAGCACATGTAAGCAAGGACTCAACCAGTTCAACCACGGAGGAAGGTTTTCTCAGGAAGAAGAGCCAGTGAGCAGAGCAACCCCAACCTCAATCAACCACCCCCAGCAACCCTTCCCTTTCCCCATTCCTGGCATCCCTGTGTGCCTGGTTCTGGTCTGTCCCGCTCCCAAACCACCCCCTGAGCAGGCACCGAACAGGGAGAGCCCTGTCCCTTCCCGCCCCACTGGCTGCAGCAATACAGGTCTGAAACCAGCCCTGTCACCACGGTGGCTACCCTGGCATCTAAATGTTAATTCTGTATTTTGTAAACACATCTCTGATTTAATAAACCCCATCCCACCCATGTACTGAACAGTGGGGTTCACAATTTCCACGCTTTCTCCACCATTACCTGCCACGAGTAAGCGGTCAGGACGACACGGCTGCGCTGCTTCCTCAGCAGCGGGGACAGGGAGGGCAGGGACGGGGTACCACGGGAGGGATGATGGCATTCACAGACCAGCACACTCACTGATTTCTCTAATGAGAGAAAACCCCAGGCGCTGCAGCAGAGAATCATTCCAGAGGGCAGACTGTTGTAACCGCAGCCGCAGCTCTAAATTATATAGCCAGAAGGTCATGACGATCTTTATCTCCCTCCATCACCCACAGATACAACAACGGCAACTCCATCCCACCAAAGGACTTAACCTCACATTTAGAAGCCGACTTTAAACGGCCAGGGTCCTTTGTCCCTTCCTGTGCTTCGCTACTGGTGCCTGAACGCCTTCACGTAACAGCAAGAACTGCCCACCATTAATTATTTTCCTTTACTAACAGTTTAAGCTCAACTATCCTTGCTGGGGCTCACATCACTCAATTTAGGATGCACTCCATGCTTAGAAAACCCAAACGTTCTGGTTTACCCAATAAAGGGTTAAGGAGTTGAAGTCAGCTCAACTGACCTTGGTATGACTTACCCACAGCACAGTCAGCTCTTCGGCAACACAGATGGTTGACCTGATGTTGCCAGTGTTTTAAGCTCAAAAAATGCTGCTGCCTTTTTTTTTTTTTTTTTTTTTAAATATTATTATTATTTCCCCACGCTGTGTTTACTGTTTTACATATGCCTCTGACTGCCAAGGAATTGTTAACTAATTGCCACGAGATTCATTTTGTTAGCACACAGCTGGGTACTTGGTCATGCAACATCTGCTTCTCGGCGTTTCTGCTTCTCCTCATCTACCAGCCATGGGTAAGAAAACCGTCTCAGCGGAGTCCATCAGCCAGTGCATGCAGAAAGAAGCTGGTGAATGAGTTTATTAACTAACAGCTATTAAAACATAACCCTTCAGATTATTAACAAACCCACAGCTCTCAGGGAATGGAAACCTCACCCAGAGCGGACGCGGAACAGGAAGGGATGCTCGGCTTCCTCCCTGGCAAGGTGTCCCCCATGGATACCACTAGAGAACACGTATGGTTCACGTGTTCAATCACGCTCCAGAGCTGAGCTCTGGCCAGTGTCACCACTCAGGAACTCTGCTCCGAGGCCCAACTTACAGCCTTCCCGTGGGGACAAGCCCGACCGCATCCCCCACCACGCAGGAAACTGCCATTTTCATTTCTACTTAAAAAACTCTAAATTTTATGAAGGAGCCATGGCTGCAGTGGGATACAAAGGGCACTGCTCCACTCCTGCTTGGCTTCCCTGCCCTGCCCTCCCTTCCCCAGGCACAACCAACGGCCACAAAAGGGACGGATGGGCACCCAACGAGAAGCAAAGTCTAAAGACCGGGGCAGGGAGGGGGTTAACCGCTCCTGGCGGGCGATAACAAGGGATGACAACCCATGGGGTTCTGTGATTAACATCCACCCACTGCTTCTGGGTTCAATCCACACCCCAAGAAGTTGCCCCAAGAAGTTGCCCCAAGAAGTTGCCCCAAGAAGGTGCAAAGTTCAGTAGATGCCATGAGCCAAACGCTCCTGTCGTTGGGTGACCCTCTCCGTCCCACAGCCGAAGGCTGTGGGACAGAGAGGGTCACCCAACGACGACGACAGGAGCATTGAGGTCCCAGCCTTGGGGGATCCCAGGCCACCCCTTCCCTTTATACCTCCCTTAAAAAGAGCTCACTCCATTCAAGGCTGACACAAAACCGGAGCTCTCCTAAGAAAGCACTTCAACAAAAATGAAGAAAAAGACAGCTTTGAAGGCAAAGCCAAATCTCAGCTCTGCCTCTCAGCTCACCATCAATCAGAAGGCAGCGGTGGGCGCACGCCCTGATGGGGAAAACCCAAACTGACAGTGTGGTAGTTTCCCCCCCACCTCCACACACCCCAGAATTATTAAAGCCTCCCCTTATCTGTCACCGCTGTTGGACTGTTTAGGTTCTGCAGCAATCTCTTTGAAATGCTTTGCTAGTGCCAGAGCACAGCTCTCCCCAGAGCACACCATTCTGTTACCCACAGAAGATACTTCCTATTAAAATGCTTCCACGATACACACAAGAACCCAAAACTAAGAGTTTTAAAAGGTTACCATTTTTGTTCAAATACACAGATAACATCCCCCACACGGCCAGTCTCAGTGACCCATTCAAGCAGAACCTCCATATGAGTTGATGTTACACATCTCTACATCTCTCTCTCCTTATACATACACTTCTCAATTTACCATCATAATAGAACACACAACTGGGCGAGGGAAAACACACCTGCAACTGGGATGAGGGAAAACTGCCCCGCTCCTATGATCATCCACGTTACATCAAGCAATTCTGACAGCAGGTACCCATTCTGAGCACCTCACAAAAGCCCCTTCCTCATTTTACTCCAGGGTCAGAGTCAGGCAGCAGTTCCACTTTGCTCGTCCTAAACAAACCCATTTCAATTCCAAAACTCGCTGTTGAGCCCCCGTTGGCAGCTGTACGGAAAGGGCAAAGGAGAGAAACGGGCCATCTCGCTGTTCCAATAAATAATGTGATGAAAGAGAGATCAGTTTGTCCTTAGCTGTCGGTTCGCATTCTCATCAGGAGACCCAGGGGTGCTCCGGAGGTGCCGTCAGAGCAGCCCCCGGCCACGGCACAGGGTGGGCCAGGCTTGAGAGCCCAGCACCGGGCAGGGAGACTCGGGGAAGGGGGTGACCATCCAACGACCACCACACTGCACCGCATCGCCCGAGAGCAAACTTGGACCAGTAAAATTTCAAACAGCCTCCGGTTCTGTATTCATTCTGCAGTGGCACCGAGGTCCAGCTCCGCAGGCATCACTCCCATTTCCTGCATTTCAAATCAGATGCACATGGTTACTTCAAAAAGCACGTTTTATTTTTATCTCCACATGTTTGTTAACTGGAAGAACTGCCTCACCCTTTGCATTTTAAACCTGTACTTCTGGGTACCAACAAACACTAAATCTTTCCGCATCACCGTGAGCGCCCTGAAGGGAAGGCCCGGTTCTCATCCCCATTAAAAGTTCATAGAATCATAGAACCCTTTGGTTGGCAGAGACCCTTGGGATCATGGAGTCCAACCATCAGCCCCACTCTACAAAGCTCTCCCCTTACACCAGATCCCTCAACACCACAGCTCAGCGACTCTGAAACACAGTCAGGGATGGGGACTCCACCACCTCCCTGGGCAGCCCAGTCCAGGCTCTGACCACTCTTGCTGGGAAGAATTCTTGCCTCATGGCCAGCCTAACCCTACCCTGCTGCAGCTTGCAGCCATTCCCTCTCCTTCTGTGGCTCATTCCCTGTGAGAGGAGACCAGCACCAGCCTCTCTGCAATGTCCTTTCAAGCATTTGTAGAGAAGGATGAGGTCTCCCCTCAGCCTCCTCTTCCTCAAACTAAACACTCCCAGCTCCTTCATGAGATTGTATTCTCCAGGCCCTTCCCCAGCTCCATGTCCCTCCTCTGCACTCGCTCCAGCCCCTCCAGATCTCTCTGGTGTTGAGGTGCCCAGAACTGGACACCAGACTCAAGGGGTGGCCTTGCCAGTGCTGAGCACAGGGGGACAATCCCCTCCCTACTGCTGCTGGTCACACCATTTCTAACACAAGCCAGGATGCCCTTGGCCTTCTTGGCCACCTGGGCACACTGCTGGCTCATGTTCAGCCGCTGGTCAACCAGCACCCCCAGGTCCTTTTCTGCCAGGCAGCTCCAGCCACACTTCCCCAGCCTGTAGCCATCCATGGGGTTGGTGTGGTCCAAGGGCAGGACCTGGCACTTGGCCTTGTTGAAGCCCATGCCATTAACATCAGCCCATGGATCCAATCCATCCAAGTTCTTGGGATAAGAAAGAAAGTTCTCTCAAATAACTGTTTGGTTTTTTTTTTTTTGGAAAACACGAGAGATATTGTTTTTCTTTGCTTTCCTTAATACCCAACATCTCTGCAATGAGAAGCACCAGGAAGAGCAAGGGCCCTCTTAAGAACACAGTTCAATTAGGACAAAAAACCCCAAGCAAACCAGGCGTCTTTGCCAAGAGGCAATAAATAAGGATTTCAGAACAACAAATTTTATGCCCCCGAAGGTGATTCAACAAAGCAGAAATCAATTTAAGTACTTTTTCCTCCTTGCTGCATTTTACCCACTACAGGACAAACCAGCCCACAGAAAGGAGTTCCTCAGGTAGAAACCCTTTTACGATTGCCACAGCACGACACTTCTCATTGCGTACTGGAGCTTGATGCCTGAATGGAAGAATACCCTATTTTTAGCAGGCTTTTAAGGGAGAGAAGCAGCAGGGAACAGCTGGTGGTTTCTGAATACTTTACAACTTCCCTGTGGAAACACTCCCCGCACTCACGGACAAATCCGGGCAGTAAGAAGTTGACCCAAGACCCGTCCTTGGGGCCACCACAGCCTGGGGAAAATAATGCCATTTTAAGCAGTGCCATGGTCCACTCTTTAAATGGTAGCCCATCCCCAAAGCAATTTTAGGGCCATTCCACCTCCCTCCCCCTCCACAACGACCAGGGGAAGCCGATGCCTCCAGCCCCCTCGCACACCCCCAATCTTGCCGCATTCTCTTAGGGAATTTGGGCTCAAACCAGACTCTTGCACAGCCAAAGTTCATTAAATTTATGCAAATCACAGCACAGTAACAGCATTCTGCAGTCTCCAGAGAGCTCCAATTCTCAGTGTTTGGGATAAGGAAACATTTCAATAGCACAAGTGACTCCATTGCTTCTTTTCAAGAGCATCTGAGGATTCTGATGGCAGAGAGTTAATTATGGGAAAACAGCCTTAAGTTACAAACTGTGCAAATCACTTCCCTATGCTTATGTGTAAAAATGGGCTAAAAACTGTGTTTCAACAACACAAATAGCTCTGATGGTCAAATATTTGTAACTGCAGGTTGAAACTCCAAACAGAAGGTTCCACTGGGTGGATGGGGCAGACTCATCTACCATGGGGCATCACACCCGCTCCTCCATCCCTCAATCCCTCCCCCCCAGGACCCGCCAGCCCCAGTGACACCCGCTCAGGGGCACAGGGGGGACACTGTTCCTCACACACTGGGATCACCCCACTCCTGCTCCACTTTGGAGACACCCCAGAGCAGGAGGACAAGCGGCCACCACGCTGCTCCCTACCTGCTGCCACGTCTCTTCCCAAGGTAGACTGTCACTAATAACACAGTGTGGGCACCAAAGCCTGGCAAGGGTGCCCCGTCCCCAGCGCAGACCCCAGGGACAGACATGCCTCGGCGCCAGCCTCACCCAGTCCCGCAGCTGGAGGAGACTTGGAGATTTATGCCTCTAAAGCAAAGCTCAACTTTGGAGCCACACGCTTCATATGAGGGGGGGGTAGAAAAGTTGTCCCTGGGGAAGGGAGAGCCACACATCCTGAAATGTTTTGCAGAGCAGAGCAGAACAGAAAGATACAGTCGAGCGTAAACAACGCTCCATCCACTGCAAATATTTGTGATTCCGATGAACACGGCAAGCCCTGCCCTAATGAATTCAGTTAAGCACTAGCAGCATCTCCTAATGGGCATTAATTAAACTTTTCCAGCATCTCCACCTTCACCAGAGAAAAGTAATTACTCACTGCTGTCCTACAGAGAGGGAAATAAAATCCACAGGATTAGGGGTTGGGTGTTTTTTTTTTTTATCTCCTGAGTAAGTAGGGCAGAGGAAAGCCTGCAATTTAGAGGCAAGTCGCTGCAGTTCCTAATTCCACAACGTGAGCAATTTTTCGGGCCTTGTGCTGGGTACGAGGGTCTTCCCGCTGCCTGCAAATACCCACAAAATAGGGTTTAATAATAGTGCAACCCATCTGTCAAGGACACAACTGTTTGTCTCTTCCAAAATTCCTAAGAGGCCCAGCAAAAGCCAGCCGTCCCGTGCAGATCGACCCCCAGCTCAGCCCCCCAGGGCTGTTCCTGCCTTCCCTGTGGGTGAAAGCATTTTAAAAACATATTTATTCCTAAATACAGCACTTTAATGCTTCCATAATAAGCTGTTCAAAAAGTAGGTGCACGAGCAGCGTTTGAGGATGTCAGACCTAGAATGACAAGTCAACAATTTGTATTTATTCACACAAAACGTCTGGACAACGGGGACCAGCTCTCAATAGGGAATAAAACCACAGCAATTTTGCCTTCAAACTCACACCCTTAGCCTTTTCAGTCCTAAAGTCCACGCTACAAACGCCACCTTCCAAGGGAGCAGGGTCAGCTGGAAGCGAAGCCAAGGCAACAGGCATGGAACACCGGGGCTGAGGGCGGGTGGGCGCTTCACCCCGCGCTTCCCAAAGCACCCACAATCTAATCTCACCGCAAAGAAGATTAGAGAAATCACTGAGCAGGAGCAGTTTCAGCAGCAGAAGTGAAAACTCCTTCCCTTGGCACTTTTGGTCAGCTGGTTCATGAGAACTTCTTTAGACCAATAAAGGACGAAACAAGCCATTACCGTCCTTCCCCGGGATTAACGCCGGCTCGGCCTCTCCCTTATGTAAGAGGATTCCCACACAGCCCCAAGTACACGCATTAGGAGGAAATCATTTCTGCAAAACCTAAAACTTTGAGGCTTAGTTATTTTTCCTGATAGTTCCCTGGCTTTAGAGGAAATAAACTGGACGTTAATCCTCTTGCAGGGAATGAGTAGTACCGGCAAACTCCGCCTGCATCTGCTGCAAGAAGGTCACCATCAACCTGGGGTAAAACCAAAGCAAAGGCTGTCCTGGCAGTGAGACCCCAGAGAGAAAGAGCGAGGGCTGACGGGGTTTGGGTGTTCCTGGCACTGTCCATTTGAGCAAAAAAAACCCTGTAAAAAACATTCAAAAAATCTACCTACGTCCTTAGCTCTTTTCACACAAACCAGGTGGTGCAGGTGGGAAATAATCAGCAAATTGACTTAACACAGAGTTCAAACTATTCACTAAAGGGTTGATGTTTTGTTTTCTAATAACGTCAGGAAAAGAGGAAAAAAATCCCAGCTGAGTACACACCTCCATGCTCAGCTGCGGGACAGCACTGGTTGCCCACCAGCTCTGCCAACACCAGGATGGGGCCAAGCGGAACAAACAGCCCTCCCTCCTCTACAGCTACTTCTGTCCTGATCTTCCTGAGTCTGGCAGAGACAGGGAAAGCTGGCATCGAGACAGGCACTGTCGTCGTGGTTTAATTCCAGAGAGATTTTCCTACCCAGACTCACCAAGTTCTAGTTTTTCCTAAAGATCAGCTAAACCTACAGCAACCGTTTAACAGATCCAGGACCTTTTAAAGATACTTTCTTTACCAAACTAGCGAACCACCCAGTCGCCCAGGAGTACAATGCACTTTATTTGGTTACCTTTAAGTTAACTTTGTTAAACACATCACACCAAACAGCAGCACAAACCTGCCTTTGAGTTCAGAAAGAGACCTTTGCAGATACTCTACAACCTGCTCGGTCTCAGACCCAAATACCCGAGGCCACATTTGAAATGTCTTTCTGGGAGCCTTTTTGGTGGGTGACCAGAGGCTGCCCTGCTCCCAGACCCCCCAGTAGCAGGTCCCAGACACCCCAATGGCCTCCCAAGTGTGTGCAGGAAATATTTAAGAGCAGCAAACAGATTCAAAACTTAACTCTGCACCCTGAGACATGGCGACACTGAAAAATTGAGACCAACAAGTTGAAAGTTACTGCTGGAGAGAGCAAAGCCAACCTCTACCATAACATTATTTCCACTAACAACTTAATTTGATAAACTGTATCAAACAGTAATTAAGCAGCCACTTCAGATGGAATGTTTTCTCTCATCTGCTCTTTCATCGACATGAAAGGAGATGGTTTTTAAGGAGATGGTTTTTAAATGTGTTTCTTCCAGCCGAGCATGGGACTGGCGCGTGTGCCGCCGCACAGATCTCCTCCCGTGCCCAGGGGGGCTCCCGGGGCAGCTCCCACCCCACCGGGCACTGAGGGCAGGGACCCCAACCCCTTGCACCGTGGCACATCCCCACGGGAGCTCTGTGCTCCCACCTTCTCCCAGTGTGGGGAAGGGGCTCCGAGACAATGGCTCGATGCCGTGGCTGGAGAGGTCTCCTGGCAGCAAAGCCCGAGGTTGATGAGGGCCCTTCCCCTCTCCCCATACCAGGGCCCACCCCAACTCTGCCCACAGAGCCCAGAGAAGCCCTCCCTGCCTGAGTGCAGACAGATGGGTCCTGGCACAAGGGTCCCCAAATAGCAGGGGACATGCTGGCTGCATGATGAAACAGAGAGACAATCGTGTCCTTAATCGCAGAGCCACAATTTGGATCCCAAAGCATAATAGAGCACATTGAATGGCTCTCAATACAACTGCAGAACGATCCTAGTCCAAGGGAAACTAATTTCTCCCTAAATGTTTTATTTCAAAAAAAAAAAACCCAACCCAACCAATCAACCCAATCCCACTCTTGCAAAGGCACCAGGGGCATTTCAGCAGAAACTCAGCTCTAAATGTGGTCCTTTATGTTCCCTCCATTCAAAGCTTGATATACAGGCTAAACCACCGAGGATCCAGGGCTGCTTTTCACAGCACTTTCTGGCAGATGGCTGCACACAACGCCCAAACCCGGCTTTTCAAATTTCAAAATGGCCTTTGGTGTTCTTCATAGCTCAGAGACACCGGCCCACGACGTGCACCTCGATCTGCCCTCGCTTACCAGGAGGTAAATAAGGCCAGGACATACCAGCCGTTGGGTTTTGTTTCTAAGACGTGAGATCTTTGTTCTTATTTGCACTACAAAGACGGGAAACATCTAACAGCCAGCCATAAAAATGCATGTGGGTTTTTAGTGGGACAGGCAAGGAAGGGAGCTTGGTTTTCCTCTTAAATGACTATGGTGTTTAGTCTACCATGCATCTTAAGTTGGAAACTTCTGAAAGTGGTTTTATATAACCCCGTAAGGCTCTGTGGACAACAGCTCCTGAAGGTGGCAAATCCACAAGCCCAAAATCCAGGACAGAGTAAATATCACCCCGAAGGATCACCTTCCAGTTTCCAATCCTTTATTTCCTGTCATCACCAGGCTTCATGGATCAACCCTGCTGAAGGTTGTTGAAGGTGTAACCCCAGGCTGTCTCTCACACCTGCAGTTCCCTTGGGGCTCAGCCCCACCAAAGGCACCCACCCTTGTACAAGGGCAACTGAGGACCCTCCGCAGCCCGGCTGGGGGTCAGGCTACCATGGCAGGGCTACACTAGCCCCCGTTTGTAGGAGCACATCGTCTCTATTTCCAAGCACAGTGGATTAAAGAAAAGGCAACTTGGGTAAGAGATAATTCAGGCAATCGCATTGACCTCCCTGACTGCCTTCCCCACCTTTCTGAAAGAACACTTCATTACCATGCAGACAGAAACAATGCAGTTCCAGACACCAAAACCCAGAGTGCGACTGAAGTTTGTATCCCACCCCCAATCCATATTCATAAGACACCAGCTGCTCTTACCAAAAGCCAGTAATGAAACGGCACTGAAGGAGAACCCAGAATCCATAGTCAAGTGTGCCGTGACCTGATGGAGCTAGAATTCAGGGTAACTGATGAGATGTGGAACCCAGAGCTTAAAAGGACTGACCTTTTCACTTGTACAGCATGGAAATAACTTTACAGGGCATCCAGTGACACCAGCCTGGCTGCTTTCGTAAGGACTGACACAGCGTGGACTGTAAAGCACTGTAAAGTTCAATGGAGAGCCATCAACAATTCAGGACAAATTCCAGGCTCGAGAAACAGACATATTGCAAAGTAGCTTTAAGCAAACATTTTTAAAGGTTATCCAGGAAAGCAGGCTTTACCAGCTCAGTGTGAGGAAGCCCAGAGCTGTGTCCAACAGCCTTGGTGTGCTCTTGCACATGAGGTTACACTTCCACCCAAGGTCACCGCTTCAACGTGTTGCGTTTGCATACAATCAAAAAAGCGGTGACAAAAGCTTGAGCAAAAGGCTGTCTTGATTGAATTTCACATTGGAAGCTACACCTAAACCTATCATGGATCACGGCCCCGTGATGCCACCCACATCCAACCAGCAGCACTGAGGGACACCTCGTCGATGGGCTTCAGCCAGAACGGAAAAGTCAACATAACCACCCTGACTCGCTGCACCCACTGTGGGCACCCCCTTCCCCATCAGCGCCTCTACCATCTCCTTGAGAGACCATTCTGTGTTATAGAACATGGTATCCAAGGAGAAAGGTCTCCTTGAATCTCCTTGATCGAACTCAGAGGGCTGAGAAACTGCTCTCTGAGGATAAGCCCCCGTTCACCCCCCGGAACCCAAGGAGCCCAGCAGGTCCCTCAGCGCTGCCACCCAGAAAGATTAATTTAACACAGATTCAAATACCAATTAGCAACTGAGAAGATGAATTACTTGGGATTCTGGTTTTGGATTTGATTGTGCAACAGATCAATAAGAGCCTGCAATCTTCCCACTGCATTTTCCCCTCACCTTCTGCTTGGAGAACTAAAGAGAGAATTTACTCTCAAAGACAAAGAGCTTGCATTATTTTTTTAATCCAAATGTAGTACTTTCAGGCATACTATTGCTTTGAAGAAGAAAATTGTTCCCATTCAGGGAACTAGATGTGATTTAACTAACAGCCCATGAACACGACAAGGTACTTCTTAAAAGGCAGCACCCTGAGTTAAAAACAAGAACCAGAAGAATTAATTCAAAGACCTTAAAACCGGGCAACCATCTGTAACTTTCTCCAACTGTCAGATTGAATGCACCATCCTTGTTATATTTTAAAGTAATTCTTTTAAGAATTATCAGCTGAAAAATGCCTAGAAGCAGATGTTCCATAATAAAGCAGGATGGTGCATGGCAAGTTACACAAACCCAGCTTGTTTACCTCGGGGATTTTCTAAAAAGACAGTTTAATTTTAAAGTGCCTTTGTTTTATAAAACCAAAATTAAAATTCTTTAAAAAGAAAACTTAAGGAAATTGTATCTTCTGACAGTGATAAAAACCAGCCATTTTCTACAACTGACTAACGCTGCACTAAAGCCAGCCAAGAACTGAAGGGCAATACCTGGGCAAAAAGGATGAAGACAAATTCCGCTGCTGAAATCACGTCTTCTAATAAAACGTTCATGTTTATTTCATTCTTGGCTTCACTCACACAGAAGAGAAAGCCTCCTGCTATTGCACAGCGGAAAATTACAGCTTCAAGGATTTTAAACCAGTTCTATGCTGGTAGGTGAACCTAAGCTTGCTATTTTTTATTTATTTATTAATAGGAAAGCAACACAAACAATGCAAGAATTTCAATCAAAACCATCTACCCCAGTGACAAAACTTCCTTCCAGGGATAACTGGGACACAAGTGCTTAGTTGCTCAGCCCTAATGAAAACCTCGCTCCCAGAAAGGGGGGGGACGAGGAGGAGGTGGGTTTGGGGGACACCAACACAGCGCCAGGTCGGTGCCAGCTTCACCCTGTGCCATCCTACCGAGGTGTCTCAGCCCCAGACACGTGGGGCAGAGAATGGCCCTCCTGAAGGGGGACAAAAAAGGTAGGAATGAAAGCCATGGTGTGATGCAGAGGCAGAAGCCACACGAGGTCTCGTTATCCTTTTCAACTAACAAACACACCAAGAAAAGAATAGACTAATTAAGGGTGAAATCATTACCACAGCACTCCTCGCAGTAAGACTTAAACAAAGGGGTACAGCAAAGGGAAAGGCAAAGGCAGTGTGTCCTGTGCCAAGAATAATACGTTTGTACAAAGATGAGCATGAGAGACAAGATAATAAATTACACACACATACTCATACCCATCCCTTGGCAGGTGCCTGACACTCCTCTGCACCCCCACAACGCCAGAAGGAGCCAACAGCCCCGTGCACGGGGTGGCCCCCGGGCTGCTGCAGGACATGCCGTGGGCCACCGACACCACCTCCTGCAGAAAGCACTTCTTGTGCAGGACCTGCTTTCTGCCCAGCTCCAGGAAACCCAGATACCCTCCACGTTCATTGTAGCAACCCATGTGTTCTGGGCTTTTTTAGTAGTGTGCTAAAAATGGACCAAACTCTCCTCCTCCCATACCCCAACGGAGCAGGCCTCACGCATGGGGAGGGCAGCGTTCCACGTCCCCAGCCAAGGCGTACCCAGGGCCGAAGGACCCGAGCCGGTTGCCACCACTCCTCAGAGAAGCCGAGGAATGCATTAGTGTGTTTAATCACCCGGCTGGCCCAGTGCCAGCTTCCAGAGAAACACAGAACTAGGGTAATGCCTTTCCTCAGAGAGGCAGAATTATCCCCGTGCGCGCTCGGATCTGTTTTTACCACGGCACATTGAGAATTCGACTGATTCTGCGAAAACAGGCTGGGAGCGCGGCGTGCCCTCCTCTCTGCCTTAATCACCAAATCTTTACCCCCACACAGAGGCTTTGTACCTACCTCAAGCACAAGAGAAAATGCAAATCCCATCTTACACACTCGGCTTCCAGTGTTGGGTCTCAAGCGCCGAATCCTGATCTGAGTCACTGCATTTGTCATCACCGGTTTCATTCACTCTGCTCCAGAGAAGGGACACCCCACCCCCCCCCTCCCTGCTCATGAGCTGACTTAGAACATCTCCCTTAGCTCCTGTCGGTAACGGAGGCATCAGGGACTGGTCACCACGTGCTGTTACATCCAACTGAGAAGATGTACCCAGCAGTAAACTGTCTTCTGTAAGCTCGCTCCAGGCTTTGATCAGGAGAGCGGTTGGTAAAGTAAGGCCTCGCTGGCTTGGAGATCCTCAGGTCCCAAAAGCATTACGTGACCCAGTGACAGACACTGACTAGAAAATAGTTAGCTGGGTACTGAGAACCCGAGTACCACATCCACCAGCCGATCATAGAATCATTTAGGTTGGCAGAGAGCCTTGAGATCATCAAGTCCAACCATCAGCCCTACTCCACAAAGTTCTCCCCTACACCANACCAGCTTCGTGTCCCTCCTCTGCACTCGCTCCAGCACCTCGATATCTCTCTTGTGTTGAGGTGCCCACAACTGGACACCAGACTCAAGGGGTGGCCTCCCCAGTGCTGAGCACAGGGGGACAATCCCCTCCCTACTTCTGCTGGTCACACTATTCTTTATGCAAGCCAGGATGCCCTTGGCCTTCTTGGCCACCTGGGCACACATCATCTCATGCTTTGTACTAATGCATCATCATTCAAACAAGCAACGGACCTGAAGCAGTCAGAGATGCCACCTCAGAAGGCTGCAGACTGAGCACACACAGAGCAGCAATGGGCACCAGTTTTGGGCTGGGGTGAACTGGGTGTGCTGGAAACTGCACGAGCAGTGACAAAATGCAGACCCCGTGAGTTCTGTGGCGGCGAGCTGAGAAGTCTCCATGCACCCCAGCTGGGAAGATAAATCAAAGCCCAAACTGGGACCTTTCTGCAGGCTGGAGGTAACACACAGATCCCCAGTGGGAGGACGAGCTCCAGCCACCACTGGGCAAGTCAGCTACGAAACAAAAACGTAGGAAATCAAGGTTTAATAGTGTCAGCAAAATAATTCAGTCTGAATGGAGTCTTTCATCATTTTAGATCTTGCTCCAGTTTTTTTGATATAAGATCAGTGTTGATGTGGTAGAGCCAAAAGGCATTCCCCAATAACCAAGGGATAAAACTATGTGCTCTGGAAGCGCTTCCTCACATGGAAGAGCTATGAGACTCTGCCCATTTCTTCCCAGATGCTAGTTATAGTGGCCATGAAACCATAGTAATTGCTACAGCATAGCTGTATTCATCAAACCCCCTTGGTTTGGAAGGAAAACACATTCCTTCCTATGTAGCATCTGGCAACTCAGGATGCAGAAAGAGGAATTTGCAGATAATCAGTAATTTTTCTTACTTTAGGCCTGCAACCCCGCTTTGGTGCATTTTGGCTACTGTGCTGTTGGGAAGAAAGCAGCGTTCAAAGTTGTCCTGATGAGTGTTTCAGCAACCAGGCTCGCCCACACAGCCAACATCCTCCTGGCTAACCCACAGGAGACTGACAGGTACCTTTAGAGACGGTACCTGGCACTCAGAGACAACGGGTTTGACTAAAGCAAAACCCTTCACAGGGATTGGACTAGATGATCTTTCAAGGTCCCTTCCAATCCCTGAATTGCTGTGATACTCTGTGATTCTGTGAACTAAAAGAACCTGAGCGGTGCCAGGCAGTTCGGGGGCTGATGTACTTAATCCCAGTGATGCTGGGCAGGGAGGGTCCTGGAGCCAGAGGGCAGCCGGCACGGGGACAGGCGTGAGCAGGCGAATAGCTTCAACCAGCACTTCCCAAACGTGGCTGAAATACAAACGCAGTCATCAGGAGGAGGCAGGCTGTGCACATCCATACAGACACCCCGCTGCAGCCCCTGCTCCTCCGCTCATCCCATCCAGGCGACGATGGACTATACAAAAATAGGGGTTTGCTGTAGTCTCGAGCATCAGCTAGAAGGAAGGGCTCTCTCACTTTTATTTACACAGCTCAGAGGCCAGCACCAGCCCGGGTCTGCGGGCAGAGAGCTCCAGGACAGCCCTCTGCAGACTCTGCCTTGCCAAACTGTACTGGTACCAGCACAGGAGAGGGTCCCGGCAGCCGCACGCACAGAGCCAGACCCGCATCAAGGAGGACACTCGTCCCCAGCCTGTGTGACACCCGTCTGCTGGGTCACCCTCCTCAGAAAGGAAGGGAAGGAGGAGGAATTGCTTCCTCAACGAAGTGGTCCATGGTTTGTGATGTGCAAGTTAACAGATGGCGCTCACATTAACATTCGTATCTTTCAAGTGTCTTATCAAACAAGACTAAACAGCATCTTGAAATTTCCATTTTGCATTTTCTACGAGCTTGCTAGCACTGTCACAGACAGATTTTACTGCTGTCAACTAAAGCTGTTGCTGCCTCTAATGAAGGGCTCTGCCACTGCTCGAAATAAAGCAGCCCAGTCCCCAACACGCTGCTCCAGGCCACTGGGACATGGCACAGACCCACCTGGAAGACAGAGCCAGCTCTCAAGCAACCGAAGGTGCTCCTCTAAAATGCAGAGGCAAATCATTGAGCATCGAGGCCTTAAATGCACCCTGAAATTCAGAGACAAGGCAACAAGTGACCCCCGAAGCTCCAGTCCCACAGCTCCGGGATCGGAGGAGCCATCGGGCAGGTGAGGACCTGCTGGCAGTGGCACCTCGCACCTTTCAACGTGACAGTTCATTTGAGAGACAGCAGTTTTGACTGGAGATAAACATGGAAAACGGGACCTTAAAACCAGTAGTGCACTGGTTAAGGGTCTCTGGGAATTCAGACCCCTGTCCCTCGCTGCCTTCCCCACCACCTCCCACACGGCCCCACACCTTCCCGGCTGCCTCTTGCGGGGGTCAGGAACAGCAAGGGCTGGAAGAGAAGCCAAATTCAAAAGTCACAGGTCTCCACTGAGAGCACCCGGTCAACCACTTCCTTAATTACACAGACGCTAACTAGAACGCTGCCACTGGGAACTACCGTGGCAATCCTGCCACCAAAAATCCAGCCTGCTTTAAATAGACCGTATTTAAGGACATCAACAAAGAAAACTACTGCAAAAGTCATCTGATGCGGTAGATACGCCTGCACTCTGTTGGGGTATGGGAAAAATTGCTGGATCTGAAGCTTCAGCTTGATTTGTTCCAAGAGTTCTATAAAATCAGCACAAAGAGGCTAGTTCTCTTTTTCCAACTCAACCTGGCGTTGGGTCCCCAAGTGTCAATGCTGAACAGCACAGGTCCCTGCCAGACTCCAGCAGGAGTTCTGTCTGCCCAGAAAAACGCTCCTGTATTTTAACCACTTACTAAAACCCACAGGAGGATTCTGCTCCCGCCGCCCGCCCAGCGAGAGCCCCGTGCGCTGCCCACGCCCCACACCCGAACACCCACCACGGCAAAAACCACTTGGATTTGGTTAAACCAGACTCCTACAAAAGCAACCCGCTCTCCTCGAGGGATGGTACGCGTTCACGTGCCCAGTAGTTTGACCCTCAGCTACAGTTTTGAACCGATTTGCTGGAATCAGAAGTCACTCCTCTTCACCTCCTGGACCCTTGTCCCGTCGGTGCCGCGTCCCCACCGACGGTTTGAGGCAACACATCGCCGTTCAGCGCTTCCCGTTCGGAACTCCCGACAGACGTCATCGGGCTCAGGCCATTTTCTGCTACTCATTGTATTAATTTCTTCTAAATCTTTTCTGCCTCTTTTATCCTGACAGTTTGAGACATCTCTGTGTTATGGAAAGCCCCAGTACAGGAATTTCCCCCCACAGTAAACACAAGAAATTCCTTTGATCTTCTAACTCTAGTTTCATCTTCCACAAACTCTCTCTTTTAAAAGAAAGAGATTTATTATTATTTTCTATCTTAAACAATTTGCTCCTCGATTTTCTAAAATCCTCTTATTTTACATTTAACTTGCAGCCGTTTGTTCTTTCCTATTTTCTTCATTCAGACAGGATTTCCAATTTTGGAGCTAAAGACACCTTTCAACGCCCGTCAGGCTTCTGTAGGTACTTTTAAGGTCTGGGTTTGTTTTGGTTTTGTTTTTCAACTTCAGGGGTGATGTGCATCAGGACCGACTGCAGTGCCTCTCTATAGAGGATGACCTTCCATTCGTGGTCAAACGAGGAAAGTCTCGTTTAAAAGACGTTGTCACCCACAGTCAAACAGCAGCCCGGCAGTTTTAAAGGGAGGACAAGGCAGGTATGAAGCAAAGAAGCCGTATAGGAAATACTGCAGGCTTCAGTCATGGAAACACCACATCAGTTTGGATTCAGAGAGAAAGGGTTTTACCAGAGACAGCTTCTCTGCAAGGCACCGCGCTCACACCTGGATTGTCCGACCAGGAACGCGGTGAATCCGAAGCTCGTTAGAGGGTGAACCATGAGCTCGTGTGACTGCAGGTACCAACCCCTCTTCTGCATTCCCCTGACGTTTGACAGGCAGGTTGATAAACCACGATGATCCCACACCGGGACTTAATGAAAACGTACTCAAAATTAATCCAAATCAATAGAAAAAGAAACGGCAGAGTTTGTTCCCGGTGTCTAGAGCAAACCCGACACCGGCGGTAGGCGAGGGGAGAGGAGGGATGCTCAACGGCCAGACCCGCTCCCACCCCGACCCCTCTTCCCGGCTTGGAGCGGTCACACCAAGACCCCGAAATCCCTCCCAGGGGGGTCTCTCCGAGCCGCGGATAGCGGGCAGGCGCTGCGGCGTACGGAGGGCGGCGAGCAGGGACCCCCTCCGGGAGCGACGGAACCCCCGAACCCCGGCTCGGTCCCGCACCGCCGCCCCAGCTCCGCCGAACC
>VZTM01007552.1:43722-95600 GCA_013400555.1 Jacana jacana
CCGGGCCTGCTGGGGCCCTCGGCGCCGGGAGCCTTCCCCGGGGGAGCCTCGTCAGCCGTGAGCCCCCTCGGCCTGGAGCCCACGCAGTCGGGGCCCGCCTCTGTGGGCTGTGCCGTGTGGCGGCGGTTTGGAAAGCCTGGGTACCTCCCCGCAGCAGCCCCGGTGCCCCGCCGCCGGTGCCCTGGGGTGGGGTACGTGTTTGTAGTTACCGTGGGCACTGCCCGCTGGGTGCGGGGGCCGCCGTCGCTTCAGCCCGTGGGGTCACGTCGGGCCAGAGCAGCGTCAAATCACAGACTCATGGAGTCATCCAGGTTGGCAGAGACCCTTGGGATCATGGAGTCCAACCATCAGCCCCACTCTACAAAGCTCTCCCCTACACCAGGTCCCCCAACACCACATCTCAGCGACTCTGAAACACAGTCAGGGATGGGGACTCTCCTGCTCCCTGGGCAGCCCAGTCCAGGCTCTGACCACTCTTGCTGGCAAGAATTCTTGCCTCATGGCCAGCCTAACCCTACCCTGCTGCAGCTTGCAGCCATTCCCTCTCCTTCTATGGCTCATTCCCTGTGAGAAGAGACCAGCACCAACCTCTCTGCAATGTCCTTTCAAGCAGTTGTAGAGAGGGATGAGGTCTCCCCTCAGCCTCCTCTGCCTCCAACTCAACACTCCCAGCTCCTTCAGGAGATCGATGTCCCATGCCCTTCCCCAGCTCCGTGTCCCTCCTCTGCACTTGCTCCAGCCCCTCCAGATCTCTCTTGTGCTGAGGTGCCCAGAACTGGATCGAGGGACAATTTTCATCCCCTTTTTTGCCACGTGGTGAGGAGCATGTTGCTCCCACTTCCCTTCCTCCTGTCCAACTCCTCGCTGCCATTCACGGACACCACCTCGCAGCCAACAGAAGGAACATGCCTTCAGCCCCACCAGCCCCAGCCCACCATGGGGGTGTTCATTGAGCACAAGCATTTGGAACCTTAGCAAGCTGAAGGGGCCATCAAAGAGACATCAGTGCCCCAGCACCTCATTGCCCGCTGTGCAATGGCAGCTGCCGTCCCTCTGCCATTGGCACCCACAGTCGGAGACACCGGGGGAACCCATGGTGCCCCCACCAGAGCCAAGGGAACAAACTCCTCCAGGCCAGCACGCTCCTCGGTGGGCAGGGAGGCCAAGTTTGTTTATCACGCTGCTGAAGTTCAAAGGAAATCAAACCAGCAAAAACATGTCAGGCTGCTGTTCAATTAGAGCGTGAAGACACACTTTCTTGGAGAGGACGGGGAGGGAATTGTGGTCTTACAGCTGGACTCCTCACGAGTCCTTCTTCCCAGTGCCCAACACCCGCAGCGCGACTGTCTGCCCGACTGGCGGTTCATCAGCCCCCGGGGCTGATGGGGAAGGGAGCAGGAGAGAGGCAAAACACTCCCCAAAGACCCCCACACCTGGAACGAGGACAATTCCATCCTCAGCAAGGATGACCCGCAGCAGCACAGAGCAATGCGCAGGCGCTGGGAGGTGTAGGAGTGTGTCCCCGTCTCTCCCCACAGGGACTGGGCACACTGGGAATTACAACTGTCTCAGGGCCACTCTCCCGGGTGCTGTGAGAGCCCGGGGAGACCCAGCGGGTGGCAATGGGTGACTGCACTGCATGAAGTGACAACTGAAATAGTTGCCCAGGGAGGAGCAGAAGGCAGAGCATTCCTTTCCAACAGCAGCACCCTCAAACACGGGGCGACAAACTCTTCAGTGAGCTCCGGGCCTCTGAGGAAGTCCCTGTTGGGTAAGGACGGTTCAAAGCCAGGCACTTGCTCTTCTGTGGGCAGACATAACCAGGACGGGCTGTTTGAAAATCGTGTGACCCTAAGACACACTTATCTGAAAGCAAACTTTCAAACAGGTCATAAATTAACTTGTCTGGGAGCTGAAGCTGCCGTGCAGGCAGATCTTACAAGGGAATTTCGTCAAGATCCCAAAAAGCTTAGAGAATAAACCCGAGTCTTAGTAGAGATCTGCGTCAGCCTGGGCTGACTAAGCCCCAGACTCCTCACCTGGGACGGGAAGAGCGTCAGCCCCAGCAGCTCTGGATCAGCCCCAGCAACTGTTCCAGCCTCAGGAAGCCGCTCCATCAATCTGCCTGCCTTTAATTCACGCGTCGGCGCAGCGTGCGAGCGAGAGGAGTGCCGGCAAGAGTAGCGTTTGCGCAGGATTATGTCCTCCTCTCCTCTCTCTGCCTCCCTTCCACAAGTGAAAAACCACCCTTGAGCAGTGCAGGTATCAACTGGTGATTACACGCAATAGGCCTTGCATGTCTCATAAATAATCATGTACGGTTTTCAAACAACAGGAGCCTTGGTCTGGGAATTGACTATGTGTTGACCAAGATGTTGCAAGAAATTAATTTGAGTCAGATCCTCTGTGTGCTTCCACTTCCTGGCTGTGCATTCAACAGTATTTTATACCTGAAGCACCACAAATTCCTTCAAACTAATGCTCATAAAATGAAAGAACCCCCCCCACCATGGAAGGAGGTAGAGTCCTGCAATGGAGAACAGGGGAAAAAATGACACCAAATGGTTTTCTTGCCTGGCACAAACATCTGCCAACAGGTTAAACACTTGGACAACTGAGGGGTCTGCTCCTGCCCTGTGGTGTGGGTCCCTGGACAACAGCAGCAGAGGTGAGTTACCCTCCAGTTGGGGAAAAAACATGGAGGGGGGAAGAGAACAGCAAACAAGGCACTGCTGAAAGAGGGGAGCTGGTTTCCACCGCAGTTGTAAGGCAGGGATTACGGGACACACAGCCATGGCTTCTCCAGCACTTTTGATCTGCTTTGCTGTGTCCTGTGCCCCTCCAGAGCCACAACCTCCAGAACAAGGAAAAATAACTACGGAGATTGCTCCACGTCTGCCGGCTGCGAGGGCGGCTGGTTGCTGCTGTAGCTTTCCGTATAGGAGGCAACCAGATGATCTAAGAGGACTTGTCAAAGTGAATAAAGAAGCAGCCTATGCAAATACCCCTCAGCTGCTCGCACTGGGACGCTCGGGAAGCGCCTGCGAGGCGATGTGATGGAGCGCTGCGGATGCCGGCGGATGCGGAACGGGGATAAAGGCCCAGCCGAACAGTGAACCGAGAGTCAGGCAGTCAGAGGGAATCACAGCTAAGCACGGGTTTGAAGTCTGCGTCGTGGATTTAGGAGCCTAAAAGTAGCAATGGAGCATTTAAGTCTAGATCTAGAGCTTAAGTGCTTTACAGCAAAATCGAGGCTGGAGGAAAGCAGGGGGGTGCTCTGACCTAAACCAAATCAAATTCAAGGGCAGTTTGAACTACTTCCTTCCTGTGTGCTATCGAGACCGTTCATCAGAAACAGCAGAAGCTGTTGGCTTGGCAATGTTTTACCCTATTCATCATTTCAGCCATTTCTCCCCATTTGGGTGTGTTTCTGATCACCACCCTCTAAAATCCTGTGCTTGAACCCTCTCCCCGGTGTCAGTCTCCTTTCCCAGCAGCCGAGTTAGCATCTGTAAGCAGTTCAGCTCTGTCAGTGGTTTTACATCTTTAATAGGATCTGAAATATCTGTAGCAGCCTTGTCAAGTTTTATAGCCCTGTTCACAGGGATTTGGGATAGCTGACGTGGTCCAAAAGCCTATCCCAGGCTCTGCCTGATGAATGTAATCCCCAGCTCCTCTCTGATTCCTGCTCCTCTTCAGCAGGCACTTTCTCTCCCGTAATTGGGCATCGGTGGGGCAAGAAGCTGAGAAACAAGGGGGAGCCAGCCTGGCTGGTGGAGCAGCACCACGGCCACGCAGTGTCCTCTGGCCAAACTGCCCGGCACAGGACAGAGGAAAATCCAGTCTCTGGAAAGCAGAATCCACCCCCTGGAAGTCATTGCCTTCGGAGACCCCGGAGCCCTACAGTCATTCACAGGCCTCCCTCCAGTCTGCTCTCATCTTCCAGAGACAAACTGGTTCTATGGCAGCATCGGGTGGGTTTGCAGCAGAGGGGTGAGATGCTCTCCAGCCTCTGCGGTGACATCTGTCCTATGGAGAGGAGCCATCAGGGAGGAGGGAAGGGGAGGTGACCTGCAACAACACGCTGACAACTTATGTCTAGAAATAGGATGACGGAGGAGGTGTGGAGCACTGGGACCAGCAAAGCACCTCTCCAGCCCCTCCTGTGCCGGGTTGCCTGTCCCCGTGAGCGGCAGCGAGTGTCAGCCCTCTTGGGGGTCGCTCCCCAGTGACTCCAGACTGACACGACCTGCCTGTTGTCCCACTGCTCTGGTATGCGACACCTTTGTCCCCTCAAGGAGCATTTCCAACCATGCTAAGGTTTCAGAAAGCCTCATTTGGACAAATAAACCTTGCCCAGCTGGAGAAGAAGGGCTGCATTTGTTATTCCTAGCAACGTGATGGTTCATATCTGGGTACATTACTCTGTACAGAGCTGTATGATTAATACACTCCTTGTCTTTCCGTGATGAGTATTTAAGCAGCAGCAATGACATGCAGGGGGGCTTACAGACTTATTTAGAAAAGGCTGTCCCCATTCTTCCTTTTTTAATGTTAATAATGTAGTTAGAGTCTCAGTAGATCTGTCATAAAAAATATTATCAAAGGAACCAAGATAAGTGCAGAATTATTGGCTGTTTGGAAAATCCAGACACATCACAGAAAGCAATAATAACACAAAATAACTTTGATAAAAGTTTTAAAGAAAGCTTTTTTTACAGGCCCAGCAGTAATTACAGCTCATATTGAAATAAGCTTCTTACAGTGGCTTTAAGTTCATTTACATTTCAGCCCAAGAAATCGAATCCCATGCTCTGACAGAGCAGACTTCACCTCCAGGGAGGGTCAATCCAGGTATTGCCACTGTAGATAAAAAACCATCAGCAAAACCCATCCCTGGGGTTCAGTGTGCAGGGAGACTCTGGCCCCGCTTTTGCTGCTCCCCAGCAAGGGGCAGGAGCACAAGGTGCTGGAAAAGGCACTCTGAAGGTCCAGCTCAAGCCCTGCACCCCCCGAGCCCCCAGCGAGGGGTCAGCAGCTCCCACCGCCCCGTGGGGCCCTGGGGATCCAGCTGGGAGCAGGGCTGCTGGTAGTGCCCCAGGGACCCCCTGCTGCCCCCGTCCCCCTGCGTGGGGCTGCCCAGGCCTCCCCTCCAGAAATAACAGCCCCCTTGTTCCCCCAGCTGCTGGGGCGATCCTGCTGTGGAGGTGCAACCCTTAACCCCCCCAACTGAGAAATGCAGTGTCATCTCTGCCCCTGCCCAGGTCCTATGGGGGGGTTCTCCACTCCCCTGTGGTTTTCACCACATTTAAGAGGGAGCCTCGGAAACAGAGGCCATTTACAAATGTCACCCTCAAAGGGCACTGCCGAGACACCTTTCCCTGAGTCAGTCCTTCCCTCCCTTCCTCCCGCTGCCCAGTCACACCAGCCAGACAAAACAGCCACCACTACGTCATGACAGCTGGAATTCTGGAAGTCCTGTTCTATTTTAATTCAGGTTTAGAAATTACGGCTCTAAATGCAGCGAGACAGATTTTCTAGGTTCTTTTTGTGTTTTTTTTTCTCCTGGCAGCACTTATCCAGCAACACGTGTCACCGTAGACCAGACCTGGCCAGTACTTCTGGGTTTCATTACGGAGCTGGTAGCAAAGGGCTCCTTTGGAGTAAATGGGATATAATAGAAGCTTCATAGGTTTGCCATTATACTTTACCATTATCATGTAGAGCTGGTTGCTTTTGTAGCCATTAATGAATAATGACAATATGATAATCTTCAAAGCTCACCATTCCAGCACCAACCTTTCCTCTGACTTATAATTAGGATGTCAAAAGTAATTTCCCTCTCAGAAAGTGGGGGCTTCTCCTCCTCGGCTCATCGGTGGATCGGTTTTACAGATGCCAATCCTCAGCTTCTGCAGCTTGGCTTGGCCTCATGCAGGACAGAATCACAGAATCACAGAATCTCAGGGATTGGAAGGGACCTTGAAAGACCATCCAGTCCAATCCCCTGCTGGAGCAGGAACACCCAGAGCAGGTCACACAGGAACGCCTCCAGGCAGGTTTGGAATGTCTCCAGAGAAGGAGACTCCACCACCTCCCTGGGCAGCCCCTGACAGTGTTCCCTCACCTTCACCCTGAAGAAGTTTTTCCTCATATTGAAGTGGAACCTCCTCTGTTCCAGCTTGCACCCATTGCCCCTTGTCCTATCATTGGATGTCACTGAGAAGAGCCTGGCTCCATCCTCCTGACACTCACCCTTCACATATTTATAAACATTAATAAGGTCACCCCTCAGTCTCCTCTTCTCCAAGCTCAAGAGACCCAGCTCCCTCAGCCTTTCCTCCTATGGGAGATGCTCCACTCCCTTCATCATCTTAGTGGCTCTGCCCTGGACTCTCTCAAGCAGAGGAGAGAGCAGAGGACACGGCTCTTCCATTTCTCAGCCCTCAAAACCTCTTCCACTGAGGAAGAAATGAAAAAAAAAAGGAGTGACCTCTTGGGAGCTGAGCCCTGAGGGCTGGAAAAAAAGTTGGAAAAGACCTTGAGGACCCATCGAGCCCAACTGGCAGGGACTTCCCCCCAGTCTCCAGAGCTTGACCTGGGTTGCTGAGGGGGGGGATGCATCTTGAACGAAACAAGATGCCACAAGGATCATCTCAGAGCAAGATACAGAGGAAGAAAGGGGTGGAGAAGGGATGCAGGATGCCAAGCTGTGCCTTGGGGGTGCTACCAGGGCTGCAGATCAGAGAGGAGGTGCCTCCTCTCCACTTGCATTGTGCCAGCCTAATGTGGCAGCGATGTGGGTATCCCAGAAGAGGGGGGAGAGGCTGGGAAGCTTAATTAATTTGTGGCTTTCGGTGCTTTGTGCTCTCAAAAAAAGGCAGTGTGTTTAATTCCTTCATTACTTCACAGTTAAGAGCATTATTTTCTTCGAGGTGGGGCGGTCCTCCCCAAGCCTGCCTGATGGTGGGGTCCCCATGCCATAACAGTGCCGGGGGGGGGTGTGTCAGGGTGGGCTCAGGAGGTGCTGGTAGCATCCCTTGTGGGGGCTACCCTTGGGGAACACTGCCTGCCTGTCCCCACTGCTCTGGCACTGGCAGCACATGGATGTCACAGGGACCAGCCTGGCCAGCCAGCTGGTGGCCAGCCTGGCCAACCAGTGGTGCACTCAGCGTACCCTCCTGGTTGGGGGGAAGGATGGACACATGCACATGGACCCTCTCCAGGCAGTGTCTGTGTGTGACTACAAGCCACAGGGCCAAAGCAGCGCAGCCCTTGGTACCTGCACTCTGTCATCCACGGGGAACAGGCCGTGGCGTATGACAAGCAGGGCAGTGTGAGGGGATGTGGTGACCAGAGGTGACACCGAGCCCCTGCCTGTGGCACCATGGCATGGCAGCTTCATGCTCAGCTGCTTATGGAGACCTACCAAGACAGAAGTGGAAGAGGCCGTTAAGCAGCACTCCAGTGGATTAGCCTTAGCCTGTCTCCCTTACGCTGCAGGATTTCAAGATCCCTTTGAAGTTTGCGTATTAGAAAATCACTTTCCAAGCCACAGAACTTCGAGCTTTAGATGTTTCCTAACAGTTCTGTGGTTGAGGAACAGCTGACTAATCCTTTAGGATTTAATGAGGTTAACTAACATGTGCAGTGTTATAGGGGAGCTGGAGCTGGGGGTTCTGGTAGCAAACATAAAAAACAATGACAATAAGCAGTGCTCGGTAAAAGAGCTGCTATGGGAGGGTGGCATTGTTTAGGCAACTTTTCCCAGAGCTTCTTTTTCCTTCAAGGAAGGAAAGCTGTCTGTGATGGGACATCTGTGGCGCTGTTGATACCTCCCCATGGCTGCAGGGCTGCTCCGTTTGCCTGGTGAGGGGCTGCAGGACCCCCCCGGTGCTGCTCCCCGTCTCCTCGGTGGGTGACACCACTGTGGAGTTACCGGAGCGCGGGGAGCCTGGAGACTGAGTGGGAGCCTAATTCGGTATTTACAGAATTTACAGAACCCAGCGGAGTTGTGCGTAACGAGTTGACACCACAAATTCATTAGGATGCAATTACAGCGATCAGAACTCAGGCTACTCAATCATTTCCAGCAAGAACATGTAATTACCCACAGGTTCTCCTCAAACTCTGCCTGCGCCGTGGAGGAGGTTCAGAGGACCGGCTTGCCCAGGGAAACACTGCTGTGGGGTTTCCTGGCTGGCTGGAAGATGGATGGCTACTGGGACACGGCAGGGAGAGAAGTTTGGGATGCAAGCTGGAACAGAGGAGGTTCCACTGGAATATGAGGAAAAACTTCTTCACATTGAGGGTGAGGGAACACTGGCAGGGGCTGCCCAGGGAGGTGGTGGAGTCTCCTTCTCTGGAGACATTCCAAACCTGCCTGGAGGTGTTCCTGTGTGACCTGCTCTAGGTGTTCCTGCTCTGGCAGGGGGATTGGACTGGAGGAGCTTTCAAGGTCCCTTCCAGTCCCTGAGATTCTGTGATTCTGTGAGACAAGGATGGGCAGAGCAGCTTGTCCATCACCTCCCAGCTGATAAGGACACAGCCTGTCCCCAAGCACGGTCTGCAGACACCCCCGAGCAGCCCCAGCTCCTCACTGCTGTGAGCGCCGCTCGGGAATGCCATGCCCAGAAACAAGGGTGGAAGGGATATGAGGTGTGAGGCTGCTGGAGCTCCCAGGAAGGAATTCAGGTGAGAGAGAGGAGGCAGAAGAAAAGCTAAATACTCCTAAACCCAGCCCACACTGTGCTTATGGAGACCAGCAGAGAGAGAGGGGGGGAAATGAGGGCCACGTTGGTGACATTGTGAAAACACAGGCAGATTAAGAGAAGCCCTTGGGGGGGCTGCACCGAGACCACCCCTCCCCCAGGCTGCCCTCACAGCGTTGTGCCAGGAGCAGGGGAGGAGAAGCAGGATGTCCATGGGGGCGTCCCAGGGGCTCATGGAGAGACTCGCCCCCCACCAGCCCCTGTGCATCCCTGCTGCATAGTTCATACCTTCAGCTGAAGAGAAAACCTTCCCAACCCCTAACGTTGGGGTGGTTGTGAGTGTGGAGGCGGCCAGGCAGCCCTGGGGTTTGGAAGGAGCTCTTCAGAAAGAGCCAAAGTCTGTCCTCTGTAAGCTGATAATTTTTATTTGAAGGCTGCTGCCTGGTAGGTAACAGGCTCCCAGCAACTCTCTGGTGCCTGCTGAGCTGCTGCTTCATCTTGGCGCCTCCAAAGAACCTGGAGCATCACAGGAGCAGAAAGAAGTAAATAGATGGTTTCCTTGATGCGAGGCTGGATGTGCCGTGTTGTTCGTGTTCCTCTCCTGCCCAGAGCAGTAACCCGGCACAGAGAGGAGATCAGAGCCTTCGTTCCCACGAGTAACACAGGATGAAAAACAAGTTTTCAGTCATGTTCCCTGCAAGGTTGTTTATAATCCTTGTGACTATTTTTAAAGCCGGGAAGCGAAAGGCTGTGGAGAGCCCTTGAGGGAAGGTGCCCTGTGTCATATGTCACTGCCAGGTGAAGGGGAGCGGGTACGCGATACCTGGCGTGGGGATGCGGGTGACGATGCTGTCCCTCCCCACCCTGCAGCCACCCCTGGGGTGACACCAACCTTCATGGGGACAATGTCTCCACAAAATAACCTGCCCAAAGACACAGCTGGGGGGAAACGGGCCGTTCCTGGCTCTAGAGCAGGGGCATGAAAAGCCCCGCTCTGCCCGTCTGGCAGCAGGAGGAGCTGGAGCCAGGCTGGCACCGGGCACTGGGGATGGAGAGAGGGTGGGAAACACCACGAGATGCTCCAGCTCCCTCAGTGGGGGAAGGCAAGGGCAGGACGGGCAGCCAGCTCCTTCTCTGCGCCAGCAGACATCAGCGCTCGAATGCTGACAGCAGCTATTTTGAACAGCCTCTGACACCGTAGAGTGAGAAATCAACCCCCAGAGCCAAGCTTTCTCTCTCTCTCTCTCCAGCGTTTTGGAGAGACGTGAGGCCACCCAAGATCGTGCTGTAGGAAGTCACCACAGTGCCGTGACCGAGTGGTACCTCCCTACAGAGCCTTTCCCAGCCCAGAACCACGAAGGCAGCACTTTGTCGTGGCTCAGCTCAGCTCAGCTCCCCACAGCCCGGTCCTGGCTTACCTGGGGGTCTACCCTGCCGTTCCCCAGGGGTTTGGTGTCTGCTCATCACACTGAAAGGAATTAAAAAATAAATTGTTATATAAATGCCCTACGTGAATTGAACCTATAAGTGCTTCCCTGGCGCCGCTACCGTACTGTCAATATATATAACGCTATTTAGATAATAATTTAACAACTCCTGCCTGCCAATTAAAGTATCTTATTGAAATATATGCTGATTACAAGGCAAATGTCTTTGTTCTAATTATCTTAATTACAGGCTTTTAATGGCAAGAAGCTGTAGAAATGAAAACACACATAAATGGGAGCTTGCAATGGTGATAGCTGCACCTGCCAGCGCTTCCACCGCGTTGTCAGGGTAATTAATGCACTGATTCCTGCTGGAGGCGGGGAGAGTGCTGGCTTCCCAGGGCGGCTGAGGAAGGTGCCTGTGGCATGGAGTGAGGGTGGCAGCTTGGGCAGGCTTGGTTCAGCCTCCCTGTGTGCTCGGGAACCGGCTGTGGCACCGTATTGCTGCACCTTCCCACCCCCCACTGCCCCCCAGACCCTGTGGGCACACACCACCAGCTCCCACCAGCCCTGGCCGTGGCCAGGTCAGTGCTGCAGCACCATTAGTTAGAATAGAATAGAATCATATAGGTTGGAAGAGACCCTTGGGATAATCAAGTCCAACCATCAGCCCTACTCTACAAGTTCTCCCCTACACCAGATCCCTCAACACCACATCCAATCTACTCTTAAAGACAGTCAGGGATGGGGACTCCACCACCTCCCTGGGCAGCTGATTCCACTGACTGACCACTCTCTCTGGGAAAAACCTTTTCCTCATGTCCAGCCTAACCCTACCCTGCTGCAGCTTGCAGCCATTCCCTCTTGTTCTGTCGCTCATTGCCCGTGAGAAGAGACCAGCACCAACCTCTCGCCAATGCCCTTTCAAGCAGTTGTAGAGAGTGATGAGTTAATTTCTCATCATTTTGGCCAACCTGGCTGGAGCACCAATGCAAGCACTGCATCCCCGGAAGATGGTTTGCCATGGACCAGCTTGGTGGGAGCCCCCACTGCTGCACCAGTGAGTCCAGCAGCACCAGGGCAGAGTGGTCCCCGCAGCGATGGGCTCCAACCTGCCACCTCCCATGGGGACACTGAGCTCAGTCCGTGGGCACCGGGACACTGGGCAGGGCCACTGAGCTCAGTCCGTGGGCACCGGGACACTGGGCAGGGCCATGTCTGAGCAGAGGACACACACAGAATGCTTCACAGCAGATGGGCAGCAGTTCCTTCTCCTGCAAAGAGACGCTGAGAAGGAGAATTAATTCCTATTTGCTCTGGTTCCGTGTTAGCAGTTGCATTCAGCTGCTCGGGCTCCTGACTCCGCTCCCATCGCCTGTGCCTGACAAACTAATGAATTTCCCTTGATTACTTGTCTGCATTGAGTCTGCTACCTTCATTTTATTCTCATTTTAGCTCCTTATCTTTCTTCACACTCTTTTAACTTCAGCCTGTGAATGGCTTCATCCTTCCTAAGAGGGGCTGCGTGCCTCTCACTGCCTCCTCTTATCTCCGAGAGCACAAAAAGTAATCACCCACTTTGTGGTGTCGCTGGATGCCACAGCCCTCTCCTGAGACCGGGCTGGAGAATAATAGCTGCCTGATTAGGGGGTAAAACAGCCCCAGTGATGGAAGCCTGCCCCGAGGGCTGGTGCCTGCAGGCCTTCCTCACTGCATCACCATCCTCACCACATGGGCATCTGCATGGGGCAGCCAGCGAGCCACGGGCACGGGCGTGTGTGGTGACACGGGTACGTGCAAGGACACAGGTACACGTGGCATGGGCAGAGCCCCCCCTGGCACCACTCAGAGGAGGGGTCTGCTGGCTCCTGCCATCCCCCCTGGTGGTGCAGGCACGGCTTCTGCACAGTGAAACCCAAAAATAGATCAGACCCAGGTTTTATTTACTTACAGGTTTATGCAGGCGCGACAGTTCTTGCTCTCCAGCTGTGCATTAACCCGCAGAGCCCGGGAGCCTGGAGTGGTGCCCAAACAACGGAGACGGTGTAATTCCAGACTGGATTCCTCCTCTCACTACTGCAGATGGTGAGACTCCATTTCTTCTCCAGCATTTGCTGGCTGACCTGCTGTCCTGGCCCAGCTTTAGTTTATTCTTGAATTACCAGAGCTACTTCACATAAGTTAGAAAATCTCAGCGTTACCTGTTTACACTCAGCTAAACAGGGATGTTATTTTTCCTGGCAAGGTATTTGAGCGGTGCATGAAATCAAACATGCAAAAGGTTAAGCCTATTACTCACAAAAAAAAACCCACCCCAAATCCCCAAACCACCGTGTTGAAACAAATGCAGCGACAGCCCTCGTGGCCTGGGGAGCCGGGGTTTGTCCTTGAGATGAATATGACAAACCTGTTTAGAGGTTCCTACAGGTCATTTATCAACATCACATCTTAGGAGAGGGCTGGCTGTGGCTCCATGTGTCCCGTGGGGCTCTGGTCACCTCTGGCAGTGCTGCAGAGGGCAGCGGGGGCAGCCACCAGCTCCCCTTTGCCTCTGGCCACTGGGCTCCTCTCCTGTGTTGAGGTGACCGATATCCAAGACCATCCCAACACCTCCAGCTGGTGCCAGGATTTGCCTTTAGGGCCTGGAGCCGGGACCTCACGTTTGGTTCTTCTTAGATGATTTACTCGGCTGAAATGCACTTTGCTGTGACCAGACCTGAGCCTCAGAAACACTGTCAGCTTGCACAGCATCGTTCCCTTATTACACTAAAAACTGGGTGGCTGAAACACCACGGGGCATTTTCCTGTTCCTTTCCCAAGTGAAGCCAGGACTCGGTTTTTGTGAGACCCAGGAACTGACCCCCTGGATATAGGCTGGCCATGAGGAAAGAATTCTTCCCAGCAAGAGTGGCCAGAGCCTGGACTGGGCTGCCCAGGGAGGGGGTGGAGTCCCCATCCCTGACTGTGTTTCAGAGTGGATGAGATGTGGTGTTGGGGGATCTGGTGTAAGGGAGACCTTTGTAGAGTGGGGCTGATGGTTGGACTCCATGATCCCAAGGGTCTCTGCCAACCTGAATGATTCTATGATTCTATTCTATGAAAGTGCCCATACTGAGCAGGACGGAGGGGAAGGGGACAGCCAGTCACGCTGAGGACGTTTGGAGGAGTGTGCTATTATGTAAAGTGAGCTGGAGAAAGGTTAGCAAATACCACTCCTTCCCTGGGGAGCCCTTCTCTTGCAGGAGTCATTAGTGCACTGGCAGGATAACGGATCCTCTCCGCTAATTCTCTAGGTCATAAGCAAATTAAGACAGAAAATCTGATCTGCTATCAATCTCCGTTAGGCACAGCTGACCAGCTCACCTGTCTGGTTTTACAGAAAGGTTAGGACTGGAAATATCAAAGTCTTGTTGTCAAACCAGGCACATTTTCTTCTTGGCTCAGCTGAGGGGCACAGAGGGTTGAGTCCATGGCTCCTACTGGGCTCAGATTCTCGATGCTGGGCTCAGAAACTCACTGTTGGGTCATGTTAGTGAAGCTCGTGGTTTGGAAAGGGACAAAGCATGGAAATGTTGTTTGTGGGACCTTGGAAACCCCATCAGAAGGAGGTGAGGGAGGGCACGAGGAGGCAGAGGCTTCCCGTGGAGCAGCCCGTGTCTCTCCCAGCGCGGGTGCAAAGCGCTTGTAATAACCTACAACGTAAACTGCTCGGTGAGATTAAAGCAACCCACTCACGGGG
Source organism: Jacana jacana (assembly GCA_013400555.1). Taxonomy (NCBI): domain Eukaryota; kingdom Metazoa; phylum Chordata; class Aves; order Charadriiformes; family Jacanidae; genus Jacana; species Jacana jacana. The sequence continues at coordinate 57,600 of VZTM01007552.1, forward strand.
AGGACTAAGTGCAGGCCTGGAGCTCCCTGCTCACGTGGACGCAGTGCTCTGCGATGGGCATCCTGGGCACGGTGGGGCGTGGGGAGAGCTGTCCCAGTCCCCTCCACCAGAGCCCTCCCGCACCCCCATGGGAATCACCCCAGTGCAAGACTGGCCATGATGCCGGTCTCTGCAGGGATTCAGTCTTGTGCTGAGGGGCTTTTCTGGTGCCAGACTGGCAGAGGCACCTCTGCCTGCTCTGGTTGTCCTTTCCCTTTCCCGCAGGAGCCGTGCCTGGACTCTGGGCCAGTGGCCGTGTTGGCCTCTTGCCCTGTCTCAGACATGTGTCACAGGGTGGCCAGGGAGACAACAGGGCTGGGAGCCAGCCAAGAGAGACAGTCCCATCCCCAACAGCATCCTGTTGACACCTTCCATCCACTCTGACCACACCGACCCAAATGCAGCACCTCGGGGGGGTGGCCACAGGAGCAGGGGTACCTGTGCCCTGAGAGCACCCACTGAGAGGAGCTCATGGTCCCCTTGGGCAGGAGAACCCCCCTGCACCCCTGGGGCAGCAGCTCCTTGCCCCTCACTTCCCCGTGGTGGCCACTGGGATCCCGGTGGAGGGGTGATGCTGGTGGAGCCTGGTGTGAGAGCTTCTCTGTGTGACCACTTTTGGGGGGAAACCTCTTGTCCCCCCTCCTGCTCACGCTGCAGCGGGACATGGCCCTGGCACAGCAAACCTCGCCCAGCAGCAGAACCGGCTTCAAACAGAAACGCTGCCAGCAAAACCTCTGGGGTCAGATTTGCAGCGAACAAACCCCCCCACCCGCACCCAGCACAGTGCTTCCAACCCTGCCTTTCATCTCAGGTTCCAGGAACAACCTTCTCCCCATCCAATTACTCGTCTTACAATTGACATCGCAATATTAAATTCCTAAAGAACTAAAGCGCTTTGAAAATATAACCTACTTTAAAGCAGACAAGATTTACAGTGGAAGTATTTACTTTCTAGTCCTTGACGTTATCAAAGTCACTGGTGCCCGATCAGCAGCCCCTAAAATGAGGCTTCTGAGCACGCGGAGCAGCCAGCACTTGCCAGGCACCATTTGCAGCCGGAGCCCTGCCATGACTCCTCCAGAGCCAGGCACACTCCCCGGGGGCTCTGGTCCCCTGAGACATCGGTGTGGGGCCTGGTTGGGCTGTGATCTCATGGGAAGGATAGAAAACAGCTTTGCTGGAGCCTGGAGAGGAGGTGGCTCCACTGCCCTTTGCCCAAGACTGGCATCAGGGGCAGGATCTGGGGCATGGGTACGATCCCTTGGGTCAAAGTGAAGAATGATGAGCCCTCCGTCCCATAAATGCTGCCACAGGTGCTGGTCCCCATGTCCTGTGGCTTTAGCTCATCCCTGTGCAGCCTGGGGGGCTTCCAGCAGCAGCTCAAACACAAACTGGGACTTCTTTCTGCCGGTGGCACGTCCCAAGCCGGGCGGGAAGGCAGTGGCTCTCCTGGTGCACGGTTCTGCCTGGCCTTGTCCCTAATCATAAATTGCTGCGCTAACCTAAATGGAGAGGCATTAACTTTCACTCCTGAAACAAGGTACAATTAGTTGGGCATAAAAGGACACTGAAGTGATGCTAATTACCCTCTAAAAGATGAATGGAATTGATTCAGAGAAGCAGAAAATTACCTTTGCGGGAAATGGGCTTCGAAGTTCACACCGAACCCCTGGTGGAGGCTGGATGGGCTCCGTGCCGCCAGCGCTGCTGCTTCTCTGCCTCCTCCCCGTGTCCAGCCTCGCCAGGAGGAGCTGGGCACCTCAGTGGGGGTGGCATCCCAGTCCCCCCACCTTCAGCCACCGGATGGGGACAGGGAAGAGCCAGGGGGTGGAGGGATGCTGCAGCTGCAGCCCCTCAGCCCCCAGAGCAAAGAGCTCGTCTTTTAGCAGCAGCTCAGGAGCACCTTCGCTATCCCATCTTGTTTATTCCTGGAAAGGATTTTTAATTAGCCCTTAAGTATTCCCTACCCGTTCAGCAGCGTTCAAGGAATCTTATCACACCATTCCCACCTCCGTCCCGCGGGCTCCTCCGTGCTGCCTCGCAGCACTTCACCCCCCAGCCATTGCTTCCCATAACGGCCCCTAACTCATCCCCGACACACTCTCCTGGGTGCAGCCCATGCAGAGGGGCAGCAGCTCCGCAGAGGGACTGACCCCCCCCCCCCGGCTGCGGGGTTCCTGGGCAGAGCAGCTCCCCCAGAGCATTGCACAGATTCACCACCAGCCCCCCCGAGTCCCATCCCCGCGCCCCAGGGTGTTTGCCAGGGTGCTGCCCGCCATGGGGTGCTCCCAGGTCCCCAGCACACCTGATGGCGACAGGACTTGCAAAACAACCTGGGATCTGCCCCAGGTTTTCTCTCCCTCAGCCAGGAGGAAATCTTGCCGGCTGCTCTGGAGCCCCAGCCACTTTCTGACTCCAGGTCCTTGGCCTGTGGAGGTCTGTGCGTGCCCAAAGAAACCTGAGGTGTCTGTCAGGGTGCTGGAAAGCAAAGAGGATGGCTTGGGGGCTTTGTGTGACCTACACGTGTGGCAGAGGGTGACAGCCCTCTGAGCAAGTGTTCTCTGTGACTTTCAAGGCTGAGCAGCCGAGGTGAGGGGATGCTCTCTCCCTTCAGATGGCAGCAGGGATGGCCACGGCTGCACCAGCACTGCTGGGGCTCCAGCACTCAGGCCAGATCCCCCCAGCACATCCCATTCAGGACTGAGTTTCCCAGGAAGAAGCTGGGGGTGACAGGGAGGGGCGTTATCTAGTGCAGAACCACCTGCATCCGAGACCTCAAAGAGCTTCAACCCCATCTGTTCCAGGCAGGCGGGCAACACGCGGTACCATGTAGCTCCTGGGGCTTTTAATAGTAATTAACAATCTGTTCAACTCCAATCCCGGTGTTGAGGGGCTGGAGGGAGCTGTCTGCTGGGGTTTGCAGCAGGGAACCGAGCGGGACGGCTCTGAGGAGGCTGTGAATGCTCTGGAGAAGAGAGAGCTGGCTCGCTCCAGGGCTGATGCCTCTGGAGCCTCCTGCTTTCCCTGCTGCCCCCCCAGCTCCTACATGCAAACCCTTCCCGTTCCCATCAAAGCTCCTCCCGCAGTTATGCTTATGTGAAAAGCTCACGGGATGTATTGTGGGAACTCCAGATTTAAAAAAGCAATTTGAGAAGGAGTCCAGGAGGCAACCTGCTTCCAGGTAGGGCTGCTGCTGGCTCTCCCCGCTGCTCAGGACTGGCTGGACCTGCAGCACAGGCTGTTTGTTCCAGCCAGGATTTGAGCACTCTTTTTTTCATTTACAAGATGCATTATTTACCACTATCTGACATGCAGCTAATTTAAAACCCACGATTTATCAGCAAAAGAACCAAAAGCACTGCTTGCTACCGTGGCTTCCAACAAGCGCAGCAGAGCGTTTCGCTGGGCTGGTGCTGAATCTGCAGAGTCCTGCCCCATCCATCACCAACAGACACTGGCAGCAGAGCCCCTGGCCCTGCAGCCCCCCCCTGGGGCTTGGCATGTCCTAGGCTTGCTGGGACACTGCCCACGTGGAGCTTGAGCAGAGCAGGGGGGCAGCAGGAGCCCCACATCGAAGGAACAATCCCCATGGTATTGTGGCGAAGAGCCGGGGTCACACAAATCCTTCTGGGCTGGTGGATGCTGCGCCTGAGGGACCCTCAGCCTGTCCTGGGAGCATCCTGCGATGCACACAGGTCTGGGGGTGCCCTGGAGGGGTCTGGAGGTAGGTAGGGGGGCTGTGAGGGGTGCCAGCCCTGTCCCCACGGCTGGCAGGAGGTGGCATCTCAGAGGGAGCCCGAGGGAAGGGATGAGAATCTGCCACGCCGTTACCCGGGTATTAAACCTGCAGGGGAAGACAGAGGCGTGTCCTGCACAGCCTGTGCCCCGGCGGTGCCCCCCAAACCTCGCAGCCCCTGCCCCACACCAGGACCCCCCAGCACTCTGAGCAGCCACCACCCAAGCCTGGGAGCCGGGTCTGCCCCCCTCCTCCGGTCAGCCTGTTTGGGGGCGTCACGGGCAGAAGCAGCTCCCTCCAGTGAAGCCAGAGGAGCCGCTGCGGCGCCAAGGGATTCTCAGGGACCCGTGGGAAGCGTCAGCCACTCGGCAAAGGTGCGACCGTTCCCAGAGACCAGCGTAACCGGAGCCCATCGGTGGATCAGAATCCACCCTGGAAATGGGATACAGGCTCCTGGAGGACCAGTGTCACCCTCCTGCCTGTTCCGCTCCCGCCCAGCACCTCTCACCCCTCTCCTCCTCCAGCTCCCACCAGTTGCCCCATTAACCAGGGGCGCTTTTGGGTGGGGGCAAACCTCTGCCTGGCCGAGACCCTCTGAAGGCGGTGGCAGAGCCATGGGCAAGGGAGAGCCCTGTGTGTCTCAGAAATGGCTGGAGGTCCCGTCGCCACCTCTGTCACGCCTTCGCTCACCAACACGTGCACCCACACGCGCTGCTCCCGGCATCACCCCCCCACTTCCCCACAGCCGGGAGCTGGAACACGCTGTAAACACAGATAAATATTTAATGTTCAGAAAGAGAGAGGGAGTTTTAGTGATGACCTAGATTTCTTTCCCCAGACACCCCACCGGGACCTCAGGGGATTGCGTGGGGCAGGACCACGGCTGCTGACACACACGATGCCCCCCCCGCCCCGCTGCTCACAACAGCCCCCAGCCCAAAGAAGCCAGGACAGAGCCTGTTCCCTACCAGGGGCCTGGTCTTCTCTGGGCTCCCCTTTGAGATGAGGTGGACACATGGGGGTCACGCTGCTGATCTGCGATGGGGTCAGCACAAGAGTGGGATGCAGGTACCCCACTCTCCTCCAGGGCACAGGAGGAGAGGGGATACACACCCTGGGATACTCTGGGTGGGAGGAGCCCCTGGGATGATCCAGGTGGGATGAGCCCCTTTCCTGTGGCAGGTGGCTCCCCCAGGAGAGGTGCCCACTGAGAGCATCCCAGCTTCAACCCCTGCCTTCCCCCCAGCAGCCCTCAGCTCTCCCCACCCAGCTCAGGCCAGGGATGGCCTGACCTCCCCCAGAGCCCCCGCCGGCACCGAGGATGCCACGCTCCCGCCCCGGCATGCAGTGGAATCACGTCCTCTAAAGGCAGCCACTGCCTTATCAATAATAAAAGGCAATTTCCCCAGACAGAGCCAGGAGATTACGCAGCCCTTCGTGCTCCTCATCTGCCGCTGACAGGATGGGAAGAACTTTAATAAGATGCGATTTGACAGTAACACAAAACAACAACAGCATTAAGGGAAGAATAATGGCAAAGGCAGCTGTCAAAAACCTCATGTTCTCTAACCAGGGGAAAGAAATCAAAGCTGTCAGGCCCCAGCAGAGGAGCGAAGGGCAGCTGAAAGGCAGGGCAGGACCAAGCAGGTACCAAGCGGGCACCCATGGGGGGACCCCACCACAGCGAGAGCTCAGCTTCAGGACAGGGAAGACAAAAGGACCCACTGTGGCCCCAGTCAGGCAGAGAGCCCAGTGTCACCACAGCCAGCTTGGCACCGTGCTGGCTCCACAGCCACGGAACCCAGGGCAGGCAGAGGCACCACCGTGCCCCATGCACCGAGCAGCAGGACACGGTGCCATCTTCCCTCTGGGCTGCACCGTGAGGAGCCACGCACCCACAGCCCCACGGCTGCTGCAGGGGATGGACCTGCCACCTGGGCTGGCTGCCAAGGGGGATGGAGATGGGCCAGAGGCTTTTGCGTCAGTCTCTAAGAAAACGAGCCAGAGGACATCTGATGGCACTGAAAGACAGAGAGATGAAAGGTATCCAGAGGGGCTGGGACTTGGGAGGCTCTGACAGCTCAACCACCAGAGGTCTGTGACCCAGGAGGTCACAGTGAGGGCCCTCTCCTATAGGCAGGGCATCTCTCGGCCTCGCTAAGGACCTCAGGGGGTCAGTGCTGGCCAGGCAGTGCCATGGTGGTTGGGGATGAGGGTCTGACCAACAGTGGGATGGGCAGAACCGCCCCCTGGTGCACAGGGGGCTGCAGGCTGATGGGCTCAGTGCCAGGTTATAGGGAGCTGCTGCACGAAACCCACCATACCCACCTCTCACCAGGAAAGGAGCCACAAAGCCATGCAGAACCAACGCATCCCAGCACGTGTGCTGATGGCTGAGGGATGGTGTGTGCACCCTGTGAACTGGGCAAAGACCCTGTCCCACCAGAGCCAGGGCCCTGGCAGAGACACGGCTGCCCCGTGGGACAGACAGAGGCTGGTCTGCGGGATGGGAGCTGCTTCATCTGGCTGCAGGCGCTCGGTTTAGCATAAGTCACCGCAGGGCCATGACACCCATTATAGAACCTACTCACTCACCATGTGGCCAAGGGCAAGGAGAAGCCAGAGTGGAGGGGCAGAGCTCCACCTGTGGGGTGAGGACAACACCGGGCAGAGCAGTGAGGTCCCACCTACAAGGACACAGTGAGCCCCTTGCTGTCAAGACGTGCCTTCCCGAGGAGGAGCAGCCCAGGGGGCTCCGGTCAGCAGAGCTCATCCCATCACAGAGGGATGCTCTGCTCATCCCATCGTAGAGGATCAGCCAAAAATGTCTCCCACTCCAGATCAGGCCGTGTGGGAGCACCCGAGGACAAGGAGGGCCAGCACCTGCCTGTGCTGTCACCCTCCGGCTCCTGCCGGGGCAAAACCCAGTCGATAGAAACCAGTGAAGGGTTCAATAACGTGTGTGCCTGGAAAGACAAACAAACACAGCTTAATGAAACCTTTATTTTAAAAATATATGGGGTTTAATTTAAATGCAAATTGGGTGCTGTGTTATCTGTAGGTCACTTGCACTGACACACTGCTTAATTAGCAGGGATGAGTCTCAGGAAGCAAAGGCTGCTAAATGGCTGGCCCTTTCCTGGACATTTGTTTTAAGTTAATTAAAATTGTTCAGAAAGGGATCCGTCCTGCTCTGCAGAACAGCCTCTCGCTCTGCTCAGCCAGCCCTCTCCTAAGCCAAACACGCTGCCAGGGCTGCTCTCAGCAGGCTATTAGCTATTAATCGAGCAGGGCACATTTATTTCTGCATCCTGAAATCCCCTTTGGCAAGTCACAAATCACAGCCCACCGCTCGATAGATGCGCCGGCAACATCCAGCGCCAGGCGAAGCCGGCACCAACAATAAATCTGGGCAGGGACGCAGGAGATTCTTCTAAATGCTGGGGTGAATTACACATATAAGTCTTCAGAAAAGACGTTAAACCTGATGTGAAATGGAACCTTCAAAGTGAGGAGCGGAGCAGTTATCCACCTGCTACACGCAGGTTCTCCCCTCAGCCTCCTCTTCCTCAAACTAAACAATCCCAACTCCCTCAATCGTTCCTCATAAGCCTTATTCTCCAGGCCTCTCACCAGTTTCCTGTCCCTCCTCTGCACTCGCTCCAGCCCCTCCAGGTCTCTCTTGTGTTGAGATGCCCAGAACTGGACACCAGACTCAAGGGGTGGCCTCCCCAGTGCTGAGCACAGGGGGACAATCCCCTTCTCTGCTTCTGCTGGTCACACTATTCTTTATGCAAGCCAGGATGCCCTTGGCCTCCTTGGCCACCTGGGCACACTGCTGGCTCATGTTCAGCCGCCCATCGACCAGCACCCCCAGGTCCTTTTCTGCCAGGCAGCTCCAGCCACACTTCCCCCAGCCTGTAGCCATCCATGGGGTTGGTGTGGCTCAAATGCAGGACCTGGCACTTGGCCTCGTTGAAGGAAAATCAGCATTTAAGGAAAATCTGCCTTTGCCAGGAGAGATGAGCTGGAATCGGGAGCTGTGATCCACGTCAGGGCTCTGGGGATGGAGCTTTAACCCTTCCCTCGGGCTCTGCCTGGAGCTGCTGCTGCCCACCGACCCCCAGCCCGGGCAGGGAGCGGGTCCCACCAGGGCAGGGAGAGACCCCCCCAGGGTGGTGAGGCCGGGCAGTGGGGGGACAGGGAGACATGGGGCTTGTGGATGGATGGAGCCAGCTCAGAGCACGGAATGGGAGCAGCCCCTGGCCCAGCACAGCACCAGAATCCCACTGCAGGACAGAGGTGGTCCCGAGGGGGCAGGAAGGTTCCCCCCAGCCCTGCTCCACCTGCAGCCAGCTTGTCCCCCTGGCAGGATGCAGCGCTATCAGCTCACAGAGTTTCCCTGTTAGGAAACCTTCCCAGCAGAAGGTGGACCTGGAGGGGAGTGGACCCCGTGGCAGCTCCCTCAGCCCCGTCCGAGCGCAGCAGCCGGCAGGGCCTGTCAATAACGGCTCACAGTTTAATCTGCGCTATGTCCCTGTGCGGAGCAAATCGATGGCATCTCATTGGGAGAAAATGAGATAAACAGTAGCCTTAATAGTGCTCCATTTCCCTGCAAACAGGAGCCCCGACCCGGCCTGCCTCCCGGGCACAGGAGGAAAAGGCCCTTGATTAAAGGACACGCTCCAAGGTTGCCTGTTCTTCGCTGAGCTGCGCTTCACCCCCGTTCCCAGCAGAACCCTTGGCACCGGAGCCGGCTCGGCCAGAGCCGTGCTGGGGCTCCCGCAGACCAGAGCGACTCTCCTCTCTCCCCATCCCAGCTGTTTGCTTATTCCCTTGCAAAGTGCAGCCCCTGAAGGGCTGGAAACGCTGGGCTCCATGTGGCAGCGGGCACAGCCATTGCCCCATGAGGAGAATGGATGCCCTTTCCAAGTGGGGTGAGCCTGGAGGGACCCCAGGGACTGCTCCTGGAGAGGGAGCATCCTGCCAGGGCTGTGCCCAGAACTCGCTCCCCACCACTGCACTGGGCCACCAAAGCCATCACACCAGCGTGCCCATCAGCTCCGTGGTGCCCAGGCCCCAACGCTGCATGTGGGGACACGTGCGGGGCAGTTGCTGCCAGCACCAGCCAGCCCCATCACTCCTGAGCCTGGAGCCTCATCTGAGGTGCCATGAGGGGAGAGAAGGAGAGAGAAGGAGAGAGAGAAGGGGAGAGGGAAGGAGAGAGGGAAGGAGAGAGGGAAGGAGAGAGAGAAGGGGAAAGAGAAGGGGAGAGGGAAGGAGAGAGAAGGAGAGAGAAGCAGAGAGAGAAGGAGAGAGAAGGGGAGAGGGAAGGAGAGAGAGAAGGAGAGAGAAGGAGAGAGAAGCAGAGAGAGAAGGAGAGAGGAGGAGAGAGAAGGAGAGAGAAGGGGAGAGGGAAGGAGAGAGAGAAGGAGAGAGAGAAGGAGAGAGAAGGAGAGGGAAGGGGAGAGGGAAGGAGAGAGAGAATGAGAGAGAAGGAGAGAGAGGAGAGAGAAGGGGAGAGGAAAGGAGAGAGAGAAGGAGAGAGGGAAGGGGAGAGGGAAGGAGAGAAAAGGAGAGAGAGAAGGGGAGAGGGAAGGAAAGAGAGAAGGAGAGAGAAGGAGAGAGAGAAGGAGAGAAGGAGAAGAGGACCTGGCAGGCAGGAGGGAAGGTGGTTTAATGAAGTACCCAGTATTTTAAACCACTGAAGGATTAAAGCAAGGAAGGGGTAGGATCTTCCACGAAAACTCAGTCATTAGTGAAGCCCGAGGGTAGATGCAATTGTTTTCTGTTTTTTTCCTCCCTTTGATGACCCAGTTTCTAATCTCATCAGCACCAGGCTGCAGTGTTAATTTTTAAATATGCTTGGGTAACTGAGAACATTAACTATTCATGATCTTATCTTCAATAGCTGTTGGTTCTCTGACACCGTGCCAGGGGTGAGACGTACGTAATGAACCCCGAGAGCTGCACTTACCCGGGAAGGTGGTGATAGCTGGTTTTTCCTGAGCAGCTTGTCAGAAGGATCACAGGATGGGGTGGGGTTCCACAGCTCCCACTCCCTGGGACAGAGCACGGCTGGTGGGAAAGGTTCCTATCGTGGAGGCCATCCCCAGGCACTTGCAGTGGCTTGAAAACACCGAAGCGCATGCAAGTGGGATGGGGGGAATGCTGCTGAGGCTGAAAGGCTGAATGCTTTGGCTCCAGACCCCTGGGAAACCACAAGAGGAGCCTCCTGAGCTGGCTGGAAGTGGCTGTGAGGTCCCCTGCCTGGCCAGAAAGGGCACCAGCGGGACCCCCAGGGGGATTCAGTAGCAGAACAGGAACCAGCACAAGAGCAGCGAGAGGCAGAGAGGCAGCGATCCAAGGGAACACAGAACTCGGGCCCTGCAGTGGGTACAGGGGGATGCTCTCACCAAGGCAGTTCTGGCCGAGCCTGCTGCCAGCAGGGGAGTCTCTCGGGTGGTTCAGTGCCGCGGCCAGGAGCAGTGAAGCCAGACGCAATCCAGATGATTGGTAGAACAGCTTCAGCTTTATTCAGAAGGCTCGCCAACCAGAAAGCAGTACAATCCAGTCAGAAGGCAGAACCCCGTTTGATCTAAAGTCACAGGTCCTCATTCGCTAAGCACTACATTTCGGATAGGGAGAGGGATATTGTCCACGAGCTTTTCACGCACTTTCCACTCGCCTAAAGTTTCCCCATCATTGGCTACAACTTTTGTGTCATTTGCTGCTTCCTACACTTAGTTTCACTTTCACTATACTTCGTTTCGCTTACTTCCACTTATTTGCATCTGTGCTTTCCCAGCAACCCCCTCTTAAAGAGCCTGCTCTCAACAGTTCAGGAGGCGCAGAGCAGGAGGGCAGCGCTGGCAGCACGGCCACCTCCTGGCCCCGACTCGGCGGCTTGGTGAGAGACCCACACGGTCCAGAGAAGGGGACAAGGGTGGTTTCCTGCTGGAGAACTGAAATAAGGATGAGAGAAGGGGTGAGGATGGAAGGGACCTCTGGGGGTCTGGAGCCAGTTGCCCAGGAACACCTCCAGACAAAACTTACTGGATTTGGTTTTTTCCACCCCTGCATGAAAGTTAAATATCATAGAAGAAAATTCAATTACTTCATCTGCAGACTACCAAAGTTCCACTGGATGCTCAATGTATACAGCATTTTATTGAATGAAGGTATATTACAATAGACAAACATATATTACACATGCTATACAAAATATACATTCTTATGTGAAAAAAATATAAATAGACACTAGGAAATAGCAACAGAGAAGAGGAGAGGCTTTGCTCGTGCTGCTTTATGACCTTCCCGGTCCTGTGTTGTTAGTGCTTTGGCATTGAGTGAAGGAACTGGCCCCTCTGCCCCTCCTGTGGCACAGGGCAAGAAGAACCATCCCATTTTTCCTGCACATCTGCCTGGGAAGTTCTTCCACAGCGCTGAGTACAGCAAGGTGTTCACCTACTTAGAAGCTTCAGCTATTTACAGCCAGCTTATGGACTGAAGAGACACCCTCTGCTCAGGGAGGGATGCAGATGTCCTGATTCATCGTGGCAGCTTCCACAGGCCAGTGTCTCCCAGCCATGGGAGCAGCCGGCTCTCCAGTTTGCACTGGTGCAGGCAGCACTCACTGTAAAGCCTGAGCACATCTCACCTACCCTGAAGGGGAGCAATCACAGGAGGGAGTGTGCCCAAAGCACACCCAAGGTCTGGGAGCTCAGCTCCACCACGAGAGGGGTGAAAGGAAAGGGAGTAAGCGTTTGCCAAACGCTGACAGGAGAGGGAGCTGCAGGAGGGGCTGGTGGGCCATGGTGACCCCCCCCCAGGCCAAGGGGCTCCCTGCCACACAGCCAGGTGAGCATCTGGGGAAAGCAGCCCAAAAGATGGATCACAGAATCATGCAGGTTGGCAGAGACCCTTGGGATCATGGAGTCCAACCATCAGCCCCACTCTACAAAGCTCTCCCCTGCACTACACCACGAGGCTTTGTGGCTGCTGCTGTCCCTTCACACCCTGGCCTCTCTCCTCTGGATTTCAGAGCTGGGTTCTGCAAGACAAGGAACTTTGGACTGAAAAGAAACCCCTGTCTGAAATGCTGTCTGGAAAGAAAAACAACCTGAAGGAAATAAAACCAGAAAGAAAAAAACTGAAGTATTTTCTTTTAACATTATTAAAAGATTTCAGATGTCAGAGCCCAAGAAGAGTTTAACACACCTGTGTTTCTCTCTGCTTGATCCAAAGGTCAAGGACAATCAGATCCTCTTCCCATTAAAGCTGCTGGCTATCAAAGCACCCACAGCCACTTGAAGAGCATGGTAAGAGCCCTTGATAATGTGTGCTCATTTGCATGGATCTGACTATTATTCATGCCCAAGGAGCTGTGGGAAAATAACTCTTATTCCCAGCAATTCAAATAATCCCCAGTCTCAGAAGTTTCAGCTGTGACTCCACACGACTGCAGCTGATTTCAGTCACACCCCGTGGCTCCAGGAAGGGAACCTCAGGAACTCTGACACACCTCTGTCTTTATGAAAATACACCTGAAAATCAGCTCTTCTGATTTCAGAACATCTCCCACAGGGTGAAAAGACCCAAGAGTGACTCGGCAGAAAGTCCCTTCCTCTCTGGGCACAACTAAGGAGCACAATGTAGATGCTGAGCACAAACTCTGGCTGAAAACCCATCACTGCTAAGCCTTTAACCCCTGCTACACAAATGCACATCTTCCCAGGAGAAGGAACTTCGCAGAAAGCCTTCATAATCATGGAATCATCCAGGTTGGCAGAGACCCTTGGGATCATGGAGTCCAACCATCAGCCCCACTCTACAAAGCTCTCCNTCGCTCTTGTGTTGAGGTGCCCAGAACTGGACACCAGACTCAAGGGGTGGCCTCCCCAGTGCTGAGCACAGGGGGACAATCACCTCCCTGCTTCTGCTGCTCACACTATTCTTTATGCAAGCCAGGATGCCCTTGGCCTTCTTGGCCACCTGGGCACACTGCTGGCTCATGTTCAGCCGCCCGTTGACCAGCACCCCCAGGTCCTCTTCTGCCAGGCAGCTCCAGCCACACTTCCCCCAGCCTGTAGCCATCCATGGGGTTGGTGTGGCCCAAGGGCAGGACCTGGCACTTGGCCTTGCTGAAGGCCATGCCATTAACATTGGCCCATCTATCCAGTCTATCCAAGTCCCTCTGCAGAGCTTCCCTGCCCTCATGCAGATCAACACTCCCACCTCACTCAATGTCATCTGCAAACTCACTGATGGTGCTCTCTGGATCCCTGCTGAGACCCTCAATAAAGCCAATACTATATTTCCAACGTTGACCAGTTCCCTGCACTTGTGTCATTTCTCTCCCAGCATATATGTAAACGCTTTGGTCACGCTGAGGTCAACAGGGTGACAATCTTGCCTGATACTTCACAGCAGAAAAGGACACAAGTGTTTTGAACTGCACAGGCCTCTTGGCTGTGCAGAGCAAACAAAATCCACAGCACAGTTCACTGAGTGTTCACCAAATGCCCTCCCAGTTCATCCAACGCTTTTCATTACAACCTTCTTTCAAAAAGTTCCCTTAGCTGCCAGCCAGGAAAAGCACCGGGAGACCTTGCTGCAATGTTGACAATATGAAGGCTATTTTTTAAGCTCAGAAGCTTAGATGAAACTTCTGAAACAAGCCACTCAAGCTCTCACCTACAGACGGCCAGAAGGAAACACTCTGTGCGCTCTGCTACTGACAATATCTCCTGGGACCAGTCTGCCTCACCAGCTGGGCCCAGCACAGAGATTTAAAGACTCCCTCAAGACTTAAATGGCTCGACCTTGGACCCCTGCAGTCAGGTCAGCCAGGCTTTACACCTACAGGGTCGTAGGCAACAGTGAAATGTCATGGTTTCACCAAGCACCTATGGGAAATTCACTTCTTTCCAGAACAAAGTCAGCTCTGTCCCCTCAAAACAAGCTTTGGGTTCCACCAAAAACCCAACCCAACCCAACCCCATCCGGCTTGATGGGCAGCTGTCAAGACTAACAGCATGATACATACTTTGGCATAATAAAAAATATATTTACATTACAGCCAACACATTTATATGCTGAGCTTATACAAAATATTTATAAATGCAAATTTATTTACAACTGGAGTCCATTATTCATAGGAGAAAACAAGCCCCCAAGTTAGACTGGTGAGAGGCCCCTGCCAACAGGCCGAGGAACCAAAAGCCAGGCAGGAGTTTTACGCTTACAGTGACTGGGGAATTCCACGTGGAGGCCCTGAACAATTGTTTCCAGGCAGACAACGCAGTGTGAAACGGCTCTGAGTTCTTCAAAGCATGCACCAACACAGAGGCTGCTCCCACCATCAGAACAATCCCCCCGTTTAACGCCATTCTCGCCGGTACGGCTAACCCATCCGTGTTTCTCTTGCACATTCCCGTTTTCCAATCCAGAGAAAAATCCAGGGAAAAAGGGGCACGTGCCACCTCCTCCTCCTCCAGAGCCTGGCACCGCAGACACACATAACACCAAGCATCTTTGGCCTTGGGTGAGTCCTGAGGTAGTGAGTACAAAGAGTCGACAGGGATTTGCTTTCAAGGCTTTCCTCTGAGTGTCTTACGTGGTTTCACTGTGGTCGTGAACGTTCCGTGTCCTATTAAAGTCAAAGTTATGGTCACGTACCCTGTGGCAGGGCCTGGGTGAGGCAGCGCGTTCCCGCTCGTTCTCAGGGACGCCCTCACCCCGGGGAGGCCGCGGGGTCTCGCGGGCCGACTGCGGATGCAGGAAGTGGGGGTGAGACAGAGCGAGGTCGGGGTTTACTCCCCATAAAGGCAGCTGGAAGGGCTCTGAGGAAGAAGAGCAAGAAGATGAAGGGGAGTGAGGTCGTGACAAACACCCACGAAGTTCTGACAGATTCGAGTCATGCAACCCGTCGGCAAGAGCCTTTCTGAGGTGATTTTCTCCATTTTTGGAGAGCATGTTTTACCAGATGCCCTCCCATTTCAGCCATTTCTAACCACAAACGACACATGTAGTGTCACTGAGAATTTTTAAAAAGGCTACCTGGAAGCAAGTCAAGATAAAACCCCAATCCATTTACACACACACCCACCCGAGAGGCCAGCTCCAACAGAATGGCTGTCTGAACGTGCCACGTGAAGCTCAAACTCCTGGCTTGACTCTGAAGTACAAGCCAGGGATCACATTCCCCAAGTTTTAAGAGGTGAACTGCAGATTAAGAAACACTAGTTTTTAACCTCTTCACCCCTTGGGTACTGGATGCAAAGCAAGGGCTGGTTCTGGGAACAGACTCTTAACAAGCAGAGCTACTCCACAAACTACAGTCACTTGAAGAATTCGCTGTGCATCACCAGTGAAGGGAATACAGAGCAACAAAAGGGAAGAAGGGGACACTCACCATTGATCTGCTGGGAGGAGATTTTCTTTTCACTCATCTTGTCGTGGCTGGTAAGGAAGACAGACACGTCTCTCTCTGCTAAGAGACTCTCAAGAGCACTGGTGTCGTGCTGGGTGCATGCTGTGTATGCTTCCTTCGGCACCTGCACCATGAGGTTGGGGAGAGTTTGATCCAGGGAGTCCTCTTCTGCGATGTAGGCGTAGGGACAGAACTCCCGCGTCCGGGAGTAGATGTTGGCATTGTCATAACAGTCTGAGCAGATCACCAAAGGTGTCGTGCCACCTGATAAACACAATGGAAAAGTTCAGAGAAATACTCTCAGAGAGGCCAAGGATGCTTGATTTCTACAGATTCTTTCACAGCTTAGCATGATCGTGGTACTGCAGTGGGACAGTTCGATGGGCCTTTACACAGTCATGGTGGTGACAGAGTCCCCAGCGTGACTGCTCGCTGAAGAATCACAGGAGAAATGCTCTAGGTTCACCACCACCCAAATTCTCAGCAGCACTGCCCTTCTGAGACAGACCAGGGGAAACCAACTAAAGGAGCAAGAGCAGATCTCCTGTTTGCTCTCCTGTTTCAAGGGCAGAAGGGTTGAGGCAGGTCCAACCAGCTCTCGAGCCACCACAGAACACCCATCCACATCAGCCCACACTCTGCTCCAGACCTGTACCCTGTGTGCCCACACACCTCACAGCGGGGGATAAAATGGTCCTTGAGAGGAGCTGCTTCTCCACTCCCTCCTGACACAGACTGCAGGGAATGGAGCATGGGACAGATGTGAAAAACTCACATTGAACCGTCACTTTTGATAATCAGTCTCCATGGGGATGGCTCCTCAGCGTTTGGATGGTAAGAAATGGCATCTCTGGAGACTCAATGATGCAAATAATCTGAAAAGCATCCAAACAAGGTAGGGAAATAGCATAGGCCCTTTAGCTATGATTGTAGGAAGTGGACTTTATGTCTGGCAGAGGCAGTAATTTTATGCCAAGGACAAAAGGTACAGCAAGGCATCTTCCAAGAGACCTTTATTTCCACCTCCATTGCCTGGACTCTTGAGGTGCCAAAGGAAAGAAATGACATAAAAACCTACCTTACCATTTAACCTAGGAATTCTCTAATGGCATCCTCACCTGAAGAGATCACAAACCCTGAAGCAAAGAGCCTCTGGAGGGAACTGTGCTACTCTGGCACCTGAAGGACAGCAGTCGTGACATCTACGTGCAAAGGCACTCGAGCAGATGTTAAGACATTGCTGGACCAAAGATAAAACCAAGGCCTCGATAGCAGAATCTACCCCCACACTAGGAGAAAACCAGAAGATACCTCAAACTGGGAACAATCAATGGAAATTTTCAGATTGACCTGAGTTCTTCTCTAGAAGTCACCTTTGATGGTAGCATGCAGCACACCAGGCTGCACTGCTCACGGGGCCGGAGGGCACACTGCCATCCTGCCAGGAGCACAGCACACACCAGGGGCTTTACTTACCTTCTGCCCCTTTGTGCACGAAGCCACCGGCGGGAGGCATGAGCTGCTGATGGCTTCCTGCCTCCGAGTGACTGTAGCCCTCCTGAGGCTCAGAGAGAGTTCCCTGGGAGGAGAGGTAGCTGGGAATGTCGGCAGGCAGGTTCATCTCCTCTGCAAGGCAGAATTGAGGACGTTAACGGCTCAGTGTGACCGTTCCAAGGGAGCACCAACACTATTAACCCACATTAACAAAAGCATCATCCAGAATTTCAACTCACAGTTAGCATTTTTCCTACCTCAGTCATTAAAAGGCCAAACAGCTACTCCAAAACCAACAGGGCCAGAACGGTAAACTTACACCCCTTATTCCAGGTCTTGAAAACATTTGTTAGTTTGTTCAAGTATTTATTTCCAAACATCTCTATTTTCCCCTCAACCTCAAACAAATCTAGTGCATAAGGAATGAAATTAACACACTTGTCATATTTTAAAAAAAAACTCTAAAATAAAGGAGCTTGAGCAAATCCCTGAAGAGATTTGAGAGGGAAAGCTCTGTTCTTCGATGTAATTTGTCTGTAATGAATTGAGACATTTCACTGCTGTTAACGAGTGCTTTGGATTAGAAACAGGGCTGAGGACTGCTCTTCCTGCACTTTACCTGTGTTGGTGATGCTGTAATCTTCACTCTTCCTTCTCATGTGGTAGATGACAATAACCCACACCAGGGAGGTTCCCACCACACAGCACACCACCACGATGATGACGATGCCCACTGTTGTCCAGCCGTCCTCCTCGTGGATGATGCCGCCCTGGGAGGAGTCACAGTTTGGGGAGGCCAGGACGTGTAGGTAGATGTGGCCCCTCTCGGTGCCCAGGGTGTTGGACATGATGCAGGTGTACTTCCCAGCGTCCTCCAGTCCCGCATCCACAATGATCAGGAGTTGATTGGCCGCAGCAAAAAAGTGCCGTTCGGTGACCGTCAAAGGGCCGTCGTCTTTGGTCCAGTTGAGGCGAGGGGCAGGGCTGCCACCAGCGATGCACTGCAGGACAGCCGTCTCGCCCCGCGTCACCGTCCTGTCCTCCAAGGGCCTGACGAAGGAAGGAGTTTCTGTGTCAACAGAGAGGAAAAAAAAAAACCACCACAGTAGTTGTAGGATAATGTCACTGCACAGCACTGGTACACAGGGATGTATTTGAAGATCTGATCTTACAACCTGAACACAAACGTGAGCAATGAAACACAGGATTCAGGAAATGCTGAGTTCAGCTCTTCCACCATCGCAGGCTCAGCAAACATCCCCAAAATTGCACCAGCCACAGAATCACAGAATCTCAGGGATTGGAAGGGACCTTGAAAGCCCCTCCAGTCCAATCCCCCTGCTGGAACAGGAACACCCAGAGCAGGTCACACAGGAACGCCTCCAGGCGGGTTTGGGATGTCTCCAGAGAAGGAGACTCCACCACCGCCCTGGGCAGTCCCTGCCAGTGTTCAGTCACTCTCACTGTGAAGTTTTTCCTCATATTTAACTGGAATCTCCTCTGTTCCAGCTTGCATCCATTGCCCCTTGTCCCTATGTCTGCTTCATGTGCTCTGATTCGAAATGTGTGCAGGACCACAACGTTAAACGTCAGTGTCTTCAAAATACGCTGCACTCCAGGAGGAACTGTCCTGCCAGCATTACTCACCAGAGTTCTTCTTACCTGAGGCTAAAGTTGTTCTCAGACAACACACCTCACCCGTCTCGCTTACATGGCTGGACTGAGAGCTGCCCCTCAGTTCTCTCCTGCACACACCACGCTAACTCCACTGGTCAGCACTGTAGTTGAGCTTCTAGAGCTTCACTACCCAAAAATCACATTATGCTGCACTTACATGCCCCCAAACCATGCAAAGCAGCTACAGATGCTGTTCCAGAGGCAGCATCCCTCAACTTCCAAAGTCTTCTCTTGTTCCTTATTGCAGAATGCCACCTACACCTACAGCTAGAAGAGGAGGAAACTATGCTGCTTGCATTTTTGCCTCCAGGCAGGTTTGGAATCTCTCCAGAGAAGGAGACTCCACCACCTCCCTGGGCAGCCCCTGCCAGTGTTCAGTCACTTTCACTGTGAAGTTTTTCCTCATATTTAACTGGAATCTCCTCTGTTCCAGCTTGCATCCATTGCCCCTTGTCCCTATGTCTGCTTCATGTGCTCCGATTCGAAATGTGCGCAGGACCACAACGTTAAACGTCAGTGTCTTCAAAATACGTTGCACTCCAGGAGGAACTGTCCCTCCAAAGTCTTCTCTTGTTCCTTATTGCAGAATACCACCTACACCTACAGCTAGAAGAGGAGGAAACTATGCTACTTGCATTTTAACTTCCCTCTTCAGGACCTAAGCTTCCTACTTACAGCTAAGCTACCCCTGCAGAAGTGCAGTGGTTCGTAGGCAAGCAGAGCTCAGCACCACTTACCCAACACAGTCAGGGTGGCATTTGCTGACAGTCCTCCTGCAATGTTCTGTGCCATACAGCTATAGATCCCCATGTCTTCTATTTTCACGTTGGCAATAAAGAACACATCGTCCTCCGGCATGACGTGCATCCTCCTCTCTCTTGCAGCAGGGAAGTCTGTGCCACCGTCCTTCTGCCAAGAGATCTGGGGAGTGGGGTGACCCTCTGCAGCACACTCCAGCCGGGCCATCGCCCCGGTGCGGATGGTAAGATCCATGGGGGTTTTCAGGAAAGAAGGAAGCTCTGGATCAAAGGAGACACGGTTTCAGCATTGTCAGTACCAGTGGAACTGCAGCAGAATCATAGAATCATTTAGGTTGGAAGAGAGCCTTGGGATCATCAAGTCCAACCATCAGCCCTACTCTACAAGTTCTCCCCTACACCAGATCCCTCAACACCACATCCAATCTACTCTTAAACACAGTCAGGAATGGGGACTCCACCACCTCCCTGGGCAGCTGATTCCACTGACTGACCACTCTCTCTGTGAAAAACCTTTTCCTACTGTCCAGCCTAACCCTCCCCTGCTGCAGCTTGCAGCCATTCCCTCTTGTCCTGTCACTCATTGCCCGTGAGAAGAGACCAGCACCAACCTCTCCACAATGCCCTTTCAAGCAGTTGAAGAGAGGGATGAGGTCTCCCCCTCAGCCTCCTGTTCTTCAAACTAAACAGTGAAGCTGCACAGCACAGCCAATATCTGAAAACAAGCAAATCTGAAACACACCTGCAGTTCTCCCTAAGAGAGAGGGGCAGATTTTCTGAAGAACTGCAGAGATTTTCAGCAGGCATTTCTCAGAGCCTATCCTCTACATTTAAATACAGTACCTACAGGGCTAGTTTAGGACGATCTGAAGAACAATGTTTCTCATGGGAAAAAGACAGGGAAGAGGTTTAACCTTCTTCATCAGCCCTTTGATGCACCTTTTCTTCCCTGGTAAGAGGAGGGTGACCTTCCACCTTGCCAACTCAGCAGCCTCTGTTGCAGACAAGCAGAGGCAGCACGGACACCCCTGCTCTGGGGCGGTCAGTGACCTTCTGACTGGTGGAAGCACTCACCTCTTGCCTCCCTTCCCTCAAGCCAGAATAAAAAGAACCATTATGGCTGAAAACAAAGGACTTCATAATGAATTTTTTCATAGTTTTCAGGCCCACAAGTTTATTTTTAGCTGAATTTTTCTTTACAGCTTTACAAACACATGGGAAAGGTGCCTTGTTCTGAAGAGACAGCAGAGGGAGCTTTTAGTTTAAGATACTTCTACCTCCCTTAACCAGCTGAACAACTGTGTTACAATGAAAGCATGGGAACTATCTGCCCCTTTTGAGAAGTGAACAGAAAAGGCTTTTCACCCACCAAACAAAACACCCAACCACTTCTCTCCTGCTTTCCAAGGAGTAGTAGCCATTTGATACTTCTAAATACCAGTGAGACAGTCTTGCAAGACTCTTTTGGGACAGTCCTAGTGAAAAACAGACTTATGGCTATTTCAATCAAGCTTTAGGTAACAAGAGTTTCTCCTTGGTTACAGTGACCACTTACCATTGACAGTCAGCTTGGCCTTGTTGGAGTAATTGGAGCCGAAGTGATTGGTGACGATGCACTGATACTTTCCCTCATCGGTGAAGTTCACATTGAAGAGGTGCAGGATGGTGGTGTACTCCACCACCTCACTGCTCTGCTGCTGGTACCTGGCAAAATTCTCCACCTCTGCATCGTACAGCACCTCGCTGTCCTTGCGCCAGGCCGTGGACATGGGGGAGTCGCTGCTGCTCACGGCACTGCACGTCAGAGTCACGTTCATGCCTCGCAGAGCAATCGTGGTCTCAGGGTGCACTCTTATCTGGGGCTTGGGGAAATTATCTGAAAACAAAAGCACCAAGGTTAGCTACTTCTTCTTCAACTTGCAATTAAATTTGCAAGAGAACTCACTCAAAAGACAACGTAAGCAGAAAGAAAGCTTTGGGAACAGATGTGCTGCTTGAGATGCACATATTCAGCTGTTTTCAGCTGGAAATCAAGCTGTGAAAGAGGGCAGAAGCAGGGGGAGGCAGGCAGAAAGCAGTGCAGAAGCGGGGTCTTGAGCAGTGCTCTGTATTTCCTACACCTGTGAGGAACTTGCTCTATTTAGATCACACACAAGCACCGTATCAGCTGAAGAGCAAGGTTATTTTGTGAAGGACTGAGGCTTGTTTCCAGATACTTTGAATAGCTTGAAGACCCCTTAAGTCCTACAACTACAAAGCACAGCAAGCTGGCAGCTCACTCCATCTCATTCCACTCGGTGAGTTATTCCAATACCTGTTACTTCAGCAAAGGCATCCTCATAGCCTCACATGCCCTGCCATGCCCTGCCCTGCCATGCCATGCCATGCCATGCCATGCCATGCCATGCCAGGTCAGGTCAGGTCAGACACTGTGGTGGTGACATTAGAATGGAAAAGCAGGAGCTTGTGCCCACACAGTGGTTATTGAAGCCTTTATCAGCGAGAGAAGGAATCGCATACACCAAGTGCTGACCCAGCAAACGGAACACCAGACTATTTCCAGGCCTGCTGCAGACTTCACATGGGACTCGGCAAAGAGTCTCTCAGCTTTCCATCTCACAGTTTGGTTACAAAAATAAACAGGATTATGTCTGAAATTCTGGTGGCAGAGACCAGATAAACATTACAGACATGGAGCATCAGAACGAGCCAGAGTATTAATTCCTCCAGCCTTGCTGGTACAGACACGAACTGGTAAGGAAGTGTCAAAGAGCCCATCTGAAGTGAAAGGTGTTCATAAGCAGGGAGAATGGAAGAATAATCAGGTTTTAAGAGTAAACTAAATGAAAAAACCACTACCTCTCAGTGTTCAAATACAACAAAGAGCAGCAGAGTTAAATACCACACCCCAGAGCAGACCCAGCGACGGCCAAACCCAAGCATCTCCAGCAGCGCCACAGCCCGACTGCAGAAAGGCACCTGCACGGGTTTGGGCTACCCTGTTTTTGTATCAGAAATCATTAAAAATACAAACCACAGACAAAATCATCGGGGTCCACGCTGAGAAGGCTCTGCCCCGCCAGCCACTCGGGATGGGCACAGCTCAGGTTGACAGCCAGCTGCAGGTGGCCATCAGCGAGCCACTGCGGCAGCCACTTCAACTGGCAATCACAGAGCAAGCTGCTGGTGTTCAAGATGCTGCAGAGAGAAGGCAAAATAAAAGAGTGATTAAAGTTCAGTATTTCACATTCCTACCTGGGATTTCATGCAGCAGAACAACTTAAGGCATATACATTCAGGTAGCTCATGATCTCCAGTATTGTTGTATGGCTGTGGGGATGGTACAAGCTCTAAACAATCCAGGAAAACCTCTCTTTTGACAGCACTGAGGGCTCTTTTTAATTCTAAAGACAACAAATCTTGGATGTTCAACTTCAAAAAAAAAACCCCAAACATTAGGCCTGTCTCTACAATTATCCCCCCCCCTTGAAAAGCAAGTAAACAGAGCATAACACTGCAGAGCAGCTCTACATCTCAAACACTTGCCGTTATGGAAGGAGTGTAAGCTCAAAACTCATTTTTGTGCTAACTAAGAAATAGTTCAGAAGGAAAGGGGTTTGTTTTGTACAGGTATGTACCACAGATTGCTTTCTCTGCCCCACAGAATAATTGCAAACAGGAAACAATGATGGGTGGCTTTTCCCCCAGCACCTGCTTCCAAAGTTTCTCAACTCTCAGGTACAAGTGACCCACTGGAGAAAGCCCCAGTTCACCCAGAGAGCCCTGCTGGAGGGCTGGAGGCCAGGATTCCATCCTGCTCTTGGCCTGTACGTACCCACGATTCCTCACTTTTAAGATACAAGGCAACGAAAGTCTTGTCTCTAAGCCCTAAAATGCTTCTCCCTCAAAGTGGCAGATCTTGGGGACTAACAGTCCATCTGGCCAAGATTAACTAATTGAGTAACAGCTTTAAAACAGATTACACGATATTCAGAGGCTTTATCTCACAGAGGTGACTGGGGAACAGTAGGATTAGTCTTAGGTGTGAGGGTCACTTCGCGTTGTAACACTTTAAATGTCTGAAGATCACAAGAGGCTCTGGCTGCTTAAGCATCTGCTGAGCAAGTATAATTTTTTTTGGCAAGCTGTGAATATCAAAGCCTCTTCTTGGCCCCAAAAACAGGAAGACAAAAATGCAGCATTTGCTACCCCCCCTGAAAGACTCCTGATGAATAATCTCTGTTTGCTGTCTACGTGCTGATGTGTGCTGAGGTTCCTGCAAAACCTCCAGATGTGAAAACCTAATGGTTCAGCACGGCAAGAAAAGCTTATTTTCTACTAATTGCAGCTAATGAAAGGGAGGTGCAGATTTTATCAAACCTTAAATCCAAAGTATAGTGCTACCAAATTTGAGTCAACAAGTTAGCAGCATTTCTTTAACCATTTCGTGATGAAAGCAG
Organism: Jacana jacana; assembly: GCA_013400555.1. Taxonomy (NCBI): domain Eukaryota; kingdom Metazoa; phylum Chordata; class Aves; order Charadriiformes; family Jacanidae; genus Jacana; species Jacana jacana. The sequence goes on from VZTM01007552.1 coordinate 81,198, forward strand.
GCAGGTGTCAGCCAGCCTCAGCCAGTCCCACACCAGGGGAGGAATTCTTTATAAGGTAGGACTTGTAAAGAATCTGCAAATAATTGTCCTGAACTTACAGCTCCTTCAGGTGAGCCTGGGCAAATGCATTTTCTTGGATGGACATTACTGCATTGTTGCTTAAATCCCTGCAAGTTAAACAAAGAGAACAATAATGGGAACGGATGGTTTCATGGGTGACCTTCAGTTAAACTCTTGAAAACTTGAGAGCAAAGTTGACAATGACAAGTTTGATAAAGTACTTACAAATGCTCAAGTCCTTCAAGACCAGAGAATGCTTTTTTGGTGATTGACTTAATCTGATTTCCTTGCAAGATTCTGAAAGACAAAGCCCCCAAAACTTGAATGTCAGTATGAGAGAAGACCTAAAGGAAGTTCCCTGTGAAGTTTAACTAAGTTTTTATCTAATTCTAGCTGAGTTAAAAGATCAAATACTATTTTTGAGTTTAACAGCTTTACTAATTTTATAAGGAACAGGCTCCTTTTTCCATTTTTAACTTTGTGATTTGAGCTAGAGGCCTGTCATTTCTGTTTAATGTCTTTATTGAGGATCTCGACAAGGATCTAGAGAGCACCATCAGTGAGTTTGCAGATGGCACTGAGGTGTGAGTGTTGATCTGCATGAGGGCAGGGAAGCTCTGCAGAGGGACTTGGATGGATGGACCAATGTTAATGGCATGGCCTTCAGCAAGGCCAAGTGCCAGGTCCTGCCCTTGGGCCACACCAACCCCAGGGATGGCTACAGACTGGTGGAAGTGTGGCTGGAGCTGCCTGGCAGAAAAGGACCTAGGGGTGTTGGGTGGCCAGCAGCTGAACATGAGCCAGCAGTGTGCCCAGGTGGCCAAGGGCATCCTGGCTTGTATTAGAAATGGTGTGACCAGCAGAAGTAGGGAGGTGATTGTCCCCCTGTGCTCAGCACTGGTGAGGCCACCCCTTGAGTCTGGTGTCCAGTTGTGGGCACCTCAACACCAGAGAGATCTGGAGGGGCTGGAGCGAGAGCAGAGGAGGGACACAGAGCTGGGGAAGGGCCTGGGGCATCAATCTTATGCAGAGGGATTGAGGGAGCTGGGAATGTTTAGTTTGGGGAAGAGGAGGCTGAGGGGAGACCTCATCACTCTCTACAACTGCTTGAAAGGGCATTGTAGAAAGGTTGGTGCTGGTCTCTTCTCAGAGGGAATGAGCCATAGAAGGAGAGGGAATGGCTGCAAGCTGCAGCAGGGTAGGGTTAGGCTGGCCACGAGGCAAGAATTCTTGCCAGCAAGAGTGGTCAGAGCCTGGACTGGGCTGCCCAGGGAGGGGGTGGAGTCCCCATCCCTGACTGTGTTTCAGAGTCCATGAGATGTGGTGTTGAGGGATCTGGTGTAGGGGAGAGCTTTGTAGAGTGGGGCTGATGGTTGGACTCCATGATCCCAAGGGTCTCTTCCAACCTGGATGATTCTCTGATTCTATTTGCCCTCTCTCTCTACTCTGTGTGCTGGGAAGTACCGTTATTTCATGGGTTACCGTACGTACAGTTTGTCCAACCTGCTGAGACCCACAAACGCTTCGTTTGCATCTTCTATGGCCCAGGAGATCTCATTGTTCCGCAAGTCCCTGCAGGAGAAAAGCTTTCTTGTAAAGAAGCCTTGTAACACCATCACTGCCAGTGCTCAGGAAGAGCCATACTGGTGTAGGGGCTGTGATGGTGCTCTGGCACGGTGTCACCTCCAGGGGATCCAATCTTTTCTAAAGCTAAACCTGTCAGAAAATGAATATTCTCCCAAGAGACACAAGGGAAAATAGAATTGTTTGAGATCAGTGCCACAGACAGAACCACAAGCAAATTCTGCAGGACTTGTTGATGTGGGACTGAAGGAAACACCCAGCCTCCTATTCACCAGGAGCTGGGAGAGGCTCCCGAGGCAAGTTGGTTCACGTAAGTGAATAATTAACAGACCAGCAGCATTAAGCTTCCCAAGTAACAGGTTTATAATAGCATTAGCATATTAAGAGATTACACACAGGTTAGAGTGTAAGGCTGCCAGGCACAAAGTAGTCGATTTCCAGCACGAAGTTGATATTCTGCTCACAAATCCTGTTACAGCTAATGGGATTCCTGCCTCACCTCTGCGCAGCACTTCGGCCCCTCACGTCTCAACAGCAAAAGCAATATGGTTTGGGGAGCACTAAATACTTTAAGATAGAGGGTGAAATCAATTTGGTTGCATTTTTCGCCTGCATGGCATGGACTGAGGCAGAGTTTCCATCCAGGCTGCTGTTTCTGCCCAGTTTGGTACCACTGGGAACACAGGTCCCTGCGGACTGGAGTGGGGTTTAAAGGAAAACGCACCGGTGAAAAGCAGTCTGTGCTGTATTTTACCAGGTCATACATGCATCAGCTTGATGGAGCTTCCAAACAAGCTGAGTGAGGCAAAAAGCCAGCCACACAGGCTTCAACTGGGGAGGTCATCTCATGCAAACACTTCATTCCTTGTGCAAATGGTGGAAAACCAAACGATCTACTTTCCCCTGGGTGAGAGTGTAAACGCACAGAACACCATCCCGAAGGGATCCAACTCCAGGACATTTTCAGTAGCAACACATGATTTTCTTCTTTTTCTTTGAAATACAGACATCTTATTCTTTATCCCATGCAGGGATCAGTTCCACAATTAATATATATAACACTTCAAAATTTAGGGCACAAAGAATTCCATGATTCACGTAAAAGATTCACAAAGTCTCAACAAACACGGCATCCATCCTTGCTCACAGTAAGCGTTTTCCTCTGAAAATGATTCAAGCTAAGCCACTCAACAACGATGTGATCTAATGAGAAGGATGACAAGATGAATAATATGCCAAGTTTATTTCCAAGATGCTAATTCTTGTGAGTTGAAACTTGTTTCTGGAATTACCTCCAGGTCTGCCCCAGGATTTCTGATTGGGAATGCTGGAAGGGCGTCAATACCAAGCGACTCACTGGGTTATGAAGTAAATAATGTGCTAAGATGTAAAACTTCAGTGCTATTCTTAGCCACACCTTTAATCCTACCTTGCTCTTATTACCTTGTAGTTAATATGCAGTTCTGCAGTTTATTCTCATTAATTAAAGCTACATTGCAGAATGTAGCGGCAGGAGCTGAAGGTATGGAGAAATATTTACCCCAGCCCATAGACAAGCAACAACGGAACTAATCTGACAGCAGCACGGGATCTCCTCTTGTTTGAAGTACTTTTACACTCCACTACTCCCACTGCTAAGCAAAATGAGGGAGCAGCCCCAAAGAGAAGCCCCTCATTGTGTAAGCAGAGGAGCTGGCTCCTCACGCCCGGCTGGGCATCAATGCTGGAGCCCTGCTAATCACCACCGCCCCGGCCCGAGCATTCCAGCCCCTGGCAGCCAACAGCCCGCGGCTGCGGCAGCCCCCGAGGAGCCCAGGAAAACCTACTAATTAATCTGCTCTTGTTCTTTTTCATGCTACTTTAAACCTAAGAAAATAGTTTTAATTATTTCATTAAAAGGTTGCATTAAGGTTAACAGAATATGACTGCTTACATAAATCTCTCTGGTGAGTTTGCTTATTTAAGCATTTATTTAACGAACCGACAGAGGGGTTACAAACTTTCACTCCTTTCTCAACTACCATTGTTTAGGGTGATTACCACTGCTCAGATCTACTTGGGACACTTGGGTTTTTATTAAGAGCCAGGGTTGAGTCCTTTCTTGTCAGAAATCCCAAACAGCTGCTGGGGAAGCCCCTGGCAATGCAGCGCAGTGCCCTCCGGGACGCGGTGCCCTCCAGGGACACGGTGCCCTCTGGCCACAGCAGGGCAGGCTGAATAACACCTTCAGGAACCAAAGGGATTTCACCACCAGGGTCCTGTGGATCCAGCCATGACCAAACCCTCTAGAGTAATGAGAGGTCCAGGCTGACCATTTACACCAGCTGCTTACCCACACCTTCCCAGAACGCTGTCCCCCACCACATTCTCATGGAAAAACTGGCTGCTCATGGCCTGGATGAGCGTATGATCTGCTGGATCCAGCACTGGCTGGAAGGATGATCCCAAAGGGTGGTTCTCAATGGAGTTCAATCCAGCTGGTGGCTGGTCACAAGTGGTTCCTCAGGGGTTAGTGCTGGGGCCTTTCCTTTTTAATATCTTCATTGATGATGTCGATAAGGACATAGAAAACACTATCAGTGAGTTTGCAGATGACACCAAGTTGGGTGGGAGTGTTGATCTGCTTGAGGGCAGGGATGCTCTACAGAGGGACTGGGATAGACTGGATAGATGGGCCAATGTTAATGGCATGGCCTTCAACGAAGCCAAGTGCCAGGNTGCTTGAAAGGGCATTGCAGAGAGGTTGGTGCTGGTCTCCTCTCACGGGCAATGAGCGACAGAACAAGAGGGAATGCCTGCAAGATGCAGCAGGGTAGGGTTAGGCTGGACATTAAGAAAAAGTTTTTCACAGCAAGAGTGGTCAGTCAGTGGAATCAGCTGCCCAGGGAGGTGGTGGAGTCCCCATCCCTGACTGTGTTTAAGAGTAGATTGGATGTGGTGTTGAGGGATCTGGTGTAGGGGAGAACTTGTAGAGTAGGGCTGATGGTTGGACTTGATGATCCCAAGGCTCTCTTCTAACCTATATGATTCTATGATTCTATGATTCTTAGGACATGCAGCCAGGCACTCAACTTTCCTTATCACACAATTCAGTGGTTGGTTTGGTTTAGCTGGCCCAGAATTCTGTTATCTCGGCGCACTGTGGGCAGGACACACAAACGCCGGGAAACCATCGGTCTCAGCTTCCACCCTGCAATATTCTTGGTCTTCATCTGCAACAGCTTCACCGTATCAAAGAGAAAATTTCAGCCAGAAGTTGGCTGTACTCACAAGGTTCGCAGATTTGTCAGGCCTCTGAACACGCCATCAGCGATGTGACTAATGCGGTTGTCACCCAGGTTCAGTTTCTCCAACAAGCCAAGGCCCAGGAAGGCAGACTCCTTGAGGCGAGTCAGCTGGTTGTACGACAAGTCTCTAGAAACACAGAGCACACACTTGAGGGGCAAGCAGTGGTGAGGGGGGGGGGAATTCATGATGAAGATACTCTCCAACTTGACCAATTACTGTGTTTTAATTTCTCTAACAGAACACTTATAAAAATAAGTAAAACGCACAGCATTACCATGGCCCAACAAGGAAACTGAGTACTTCCTTGGGTAACTCAGTCCTGCTACATGTGTGCTGGCCAAGCCCTTATTGCAACACTTCCAAATCCCAGTGAAAAGCAGCCCAGGACTTACAGCTCAGAAAGCTTTTGGCAGAACTCCCACGCATCTGGACTGATCCTGTTAATGGCATTCTGGCTCACATAGAGCTGTTGCAGCGTCCGCAGGCCATACAGCCAGCCCTTGTTTACTTCTGTTAAGTTATTATGTTCCAGTTCTCTAAGAAATTAGAAGGAAAAAAAAAGAAAATTGCCAGATAGATAATCAATGAAACGTATATTTACAAATTTTCACCTCCTGGATCTCAAAATCATTTATTAACATTAACCTCAGGCAACCTGAAATGCACAATTACATTGATCCCACTGAAGCCAAAGGAGCAACCTCAAGTATATGAAGAACTGAGTACCCCAACAGCAGCAGTGCATGGCAGAAGTAAAACCACTGTTCTCTTATCTCTGTTCTCAAAGACCACTTCTTCTTTCAAAAATCTTTTGCTACCACTGCACAGCACCCCCCCTGCTTCTGTCAGTTGGTCACACAACTGAGAACTGTCCCACCCTAAGGGGAGAGCAGATGAAAACCAGCAAAAGGCAACCCACAGAGACACAGAGTGCTGTCACCAAGCAGGAAGGAGTTGGGGACAAAGCCACTATCGTTCTACCTCTGAAGTAACCAGGCATGATATCAAAATAACAGGAAAATACAGATCCATCAACTCATTTCCCGTGATGCTCATCAGTATCTCAGCTCAGCCCGGATGTAGGGGAAGCCCTACAGGACACAACCCTCAAAGAGATTCCATGACTAGGCATACTCACAGTTCTTCTATATTCCCCAGGCCAAAGAACGCTCCGTCCATTAGTTTGCTAATCCCATTGCGCTGCATTTTTAAGGATTTTAAGGATTCCAGTCCTTGGAACGTGAGGCTTTCCACTATTTTAATCCTGTTCCTTTTCAGTTCCCTTTTAGAAAGATGACAGGCAAATATTAAGACATCTTTTGGTAAGCACCACTTAGTGCTAGTCAAGAACACGCACTGAGGTGAGCACCACAGCTGTGGCTGCTGCTTTTTGAACCTTCGAGGCTGCTACTTACAGAAACTGCACGTGAGGCAATTTGAAGATCTTTGGTGGAATCACACTAATCCTGTTCCTGTTCAGCTTTACCACCATTAGCGAGCTGGACAAGTTATCAAGACAGCCTGCTTCTAGGGTAGTTATTCTGTTGTTACTCAGGTTCCTGGGAAAGGAAAAAGAGGCCTTTCAGAACACAGAGGATTTTATGAACAGAACTGCACAAGCATTTCAGAGCAACCACTTCACAGAATCACAGAATCTCAGGGATTGGAAGGGACCTTGAAAGATCATCTAGTCCAATCCCCCTGCCAGAGCAGGAACACCTAGAGCAGATCAACCCCTTATTGCTAGAACTCAAGTTCCTTGTGAAATCTACATTCTGGTATTCCAAACTAAAGAATTTTCCCAAAGGAATCAGTGCTAGGAGTTGATTTTTGCTGCTTGGCCGTGCTTCAGCTAGACATGCTCAAGACAACATCACCAGTGATTTACTCCAAATGGGCAGAAATCATCCCATGTCCCTGCTGGCTGAACTACCTGCGCTTTGACAACAGCAGTTAGTGCTTCCTGCGCTGTTTGAAACAATGCAATACAGACTGCTATGAAAAATATTCTATTTCTAGCACTTCTGTAGCTATGTTGAGCACTGCTCCCAGTTCAAAGGCACGTGGGGCTGCTGGGTTTCAGACAGGAACCGAGAGTAGAGTTATTGCTGCAGAGCCTGGAATCCCAGAGGGAACAGCCCAGTTGTACTTACAGGTATTTCAATTGCATCCGTGGAAAAGAAGATGCTTTAATTTCTGAGATAAGATTAGAACTAAGATCTAGGTTTTCCAATGAAAGGTAAACTTGGAGTTGCTCAGCATTTATTTCTGGAATGGTGTTGTGTACCCTGAAAAATACCAGCGACAAACAGATTATCAGAACATCCCATTCATTCCAGCTGTGTAAGATTCTGTATCCCGCCGCAATTAGCAAGCCCCTGACATAGCACACGTAGCACACACTTGAGAGTGTTAATCCCTAGAGCTGTACTGAACACCCAAGAGCTATTTTATCACCTTGGCATAGGAACAGATTCAAATTCTGGGGTCTGCAGTTGGACCGCTCCGTGTGGGAACTGACTGAACCCCTCCCCTTCAAAGCTGCCTGCCCTGGTTGACTGCATTTTATTGGTAATTTAGGGTGACTTGATTGTCTTACTGATTTGTATTTCCTTAAAGAGGGCTTACATATTCCCTAAAGCACTTTAGATGAGGGGAGTTCCAAGACAAAAGCAGCAATGTTGTCCTGCAGCTCGATACAGAACTCTAACACGGTTAAGAGAGAAAAGGCAGAGAAGCTGTTACTTACAGCGAGAGAAGAGTTATATTAGAAGTCGTTTCTCCAAAATATGGAATTTCAGTTAGCTCATTGTAATTCATTTTCCTTAAAAACAAAACAAAAAACAGCCAAAGAAAAAAGATTACTGACACTTCAAAGAGAAGAAAACCCCTTCTGTACACAGCAGAAATAACACAGATGCACTTAATCTTGTTATGTTAATAATACATAGTAGTTGTCAAAAGATTCCCTAAAAGCTTAAATACTAATAATTTGAGCAATTGAACAGTGAAGCACGCTGGTGTTTACCTTTTTCATGGACACTGTTATGTCTCTTTAACTTAGAATCAGCTACAGTCAAAACAAACACCTCATCTCTTTCACAAACTTTGTGTCTGCTACTCTTTTATGCAAACGTTTTCTGCTCACAAAGCACGGGTTTCATACATAAAGTGTGCTGCTAACACAGAGCACCCGCTTTTAATTAACTGGCACTGACTTTCTCCAAGTCAGACCCGCTATCTAAACATGCAATGGAATGTACTCATTAGAACTAGGTAGGAAATCTTCAGTTTATCTTCATAAAAAACAACTTACACTTCTTGGAGTGTAGGAACAGACAAGTCAATGCTCCAGTTGGATGACAATAAATGATTATGACTTAAATCCCTAGAGATCAGAGAGAAAAGTTATTCTAGCTCCTGGAATTAAGAAAAACCAACAACAAACAAACCCCCCACCAAACCAAGACCCAAACACATACCCTTTATGCAACCTACAAATTTTAAACCGTATTTTTGATACGTGCAATTCCTCCTTCACCGAAGGAAGGAGAGGTTCCTTCTGGTTTGTTCTTGTGGACACTCACAAAGTCCAGACAGTTCTGTTTCTTTTTGAATCAAGTAACTTTTTTTTTTTGCTAAAAAGCCTTCTTGAAAAAAGACCCCCTCTAATGAGAATGTAAGAAGTTATTTTCACAGCACTGGCAAGTTTTCCTTTATTGAAATAAGCAGGTATTGTCAAAAAAGCTGTGATTTAAAGGGAAAACAAAGCGCCTGTTACCGACGAGTCTTGAACGGCAGCGCTGCCCTGATTGCCGTGTTCTCAGCCTGTGAGGAGGCTGGGCAGGCTCACTGCGAAGGAACACCACACAAAACCACCCCATGAGCTGGAGGGGAGAGAAGGGAGAGGCTGGCTGCTCGGGGAAGGCAGGCTGCAGTGCCAGGTGGTTTTGTTTACAGGAAACACAGGCCAAAGTCAGGTTGTTTCAACGGGCAAGAGAGTCCCAAAAGCTGTTTTTAAAGCTCACACTGGATGTTGATGTTATGCTCATTGCTTTAACTTTAAAGCAGCACTTTACTTTCAGCCTTGGTGCATAGGACACCACAAGAACAAATACACACCCACTCCCAACACACCAACTCCCCAGGCACAGGCCAAAAACCAGCCTGGTTTGTGACAGAAACCTGGTTCCAGCCGCAGCAGCGAGGACAGACGGACGCCAGTCCAAAGGGTGAAACCCTCTTATCTCCCTCAGCCCTCCCAGCACAAGCCCAGTGTGGAGACAACCCCTGAAGCTCATGCCAACAGCTCGTGCCATGGGGCATCGAACAGCCTGGCACGGCCACAGGCCTGTGACACACAGCTGGTGCCCTCACCACAGCCAGGAAACTGTCCCTGGCTGCACGTAACCCCACCAAGTACATCACAAATCCATCTCTGCTGGTGAGCTGTGCCAGCTGTCAGTGAGGCATAAGGCTTCTCACTCCACTTCTAGTTCTGACATCAAATCTGGAGCTATAATGAGCTGTTTTCACCACTCCCCGTTCGCCTCCTGAGGAGCTCCTTGATGGGGTCCCGTCTCGCTGATTCTCTCTCATAATTAGAGAAGTAACAAAGGAATGCATTTATTACAGCCAGTTTTAATATCATCAGGCATGCTACAGCTACACTAACCCAGGAGATACAATTATGCATTAAGAACAAGACTACCATATTTCTGTTAAAAAGCATATTAAAATGGCACTGATCACAACCAGGCTCGGGCACTCCCAGCACCCACACACAGGTCTGCTCCTCAAATTGTGTTGGGCCTGTGGTTGCCACCCTTCACACCAAGGGTTGAACCTGCCCCCAGACCCATGACCTGGGGAAAGAGACACTGAACTGGTGTCCCCGCTGAAGAAGGGGCTGCAGAACAAATTCAACCCTCGGTGAGGACCAGTCAGTGCCCCTCGGTGGGTGTTAGTGCTGCCACTGGAACCCTCCACGCAGGGTCGAGCTGCCGCTAACCAGAACTCAAGGGGAACAGGACCTGGATTTGCTCACACCAGTGACGTGGCTCTACTGGTACCTTTGATCTGCAGGACCAGAGTCTGTCGGGAGGGAGCAGGGACTTGACAGACTGCCATTAACTTCCTCTCAGGCTCAGCAAGAAAGATACTCCTCTGGCAATGAATTATTACAAACCTGGGTGTCACGGCAAGTCAGATGGTTGTTAATGCACTCATTAATTACATCAAGATGCAAATTATAGCGATACAGCAGCAAACGGGTTTGCAAATAATTATTCTTTCCTACAATTAAAAAAAAGAGGAATCAAGGGAACCTGGAGAAAAGAACAATAAACTTGCAGCCACCGGACACCACTCTGCAGGCCTGCTCCCTTAATGAGTATAATAATTAGGCCAATCCTGAACACCAGTAATACATAAACCAACCAAATATGAAGCGCTGGGCATGGCTGAAGGAGCCATCAGTCATGTTCAGGGGAGGATCCCAGGGGAAAAGTCTTTCCTGGCTCTGAGAGGCAGGCACTGGCCAGTGCCCAGGAGCCTAACCCTGGCAGCACTGGGTTTAACCGGCCCGGGCAGCACTAACCCACGCTATTTCCAAAGGTCCCAAGCACAACCAGTGGAGGAAGGAGGAGAAAATGGACACAGAAGATAAGACCACACTCCTCAAGGTGTCCAGATACCACACTGGTGAGCAGAGCCATGCCGCGGTGCTGAGCCAGACCAACCCGTGTGCCAGGCATGGTTAGTGGGCACTGACAAACTTCTCAGGAGCCAGATGAATATGCAAAGAAAACAGAAATTTAATCTTTTTCTAATGCTTTCAGGAAGAATATGATTTAATATGGAAGCATCCTACAGTTGGAAGGGACCTATACCTATCATCTAGTCCAACTGCCTGACCAAAAGTTACAGTGATAAAGGGCAGTTTCCAAACATCTCTACAAGAGGGACAGGCTCAGGGCCTGGGTGATAAGGATCTGCTAACATTCAGGTGTCCCTCTCCCCAGAAACCAACTGCCTTACTGCCAGGTGGAAATAAGGATTGTAATTTAGAAATCCCTATCTACTCGGATTTGGACTGCAGCAATGTTTTCCTTAGCAGTAAGGCCTCTTTGAAGAAGCTGGGTATAGATCATACTTAAAACCGGTTTTACAATCATTTAGATCTAGTTACTATGACTGATGTTTTTCTTGATGGAGTGGACTGGTTGGACTCAACCATCCCAAGAGTCACGGTTGGACTCGACCATCCCAAGAGTCACGGTTGGACTCGACCATCCCAAGAGTCACGGTTGGACTCGACCATCCCAAGAGTCACGGTTGGACTCGACCATCCCAAGAGTCACGGTTGGACTCGACGACCCCAAGAGTCACGGTTGGACTCGACGACCCCAAGAGTCACGGTTGGACTCGACCATCCCAAGAGTCACAGGTGGACTTGACGACCCCAAGAGTCGTGGTTGGACTCTACCATCCCAAGAGTCACGGTTGGACTCCACCATCCCAAGAGCCACGGTTGGACTCCACCATCCCAAGAGCCACGGTTGGACTCCACCATCCCAAGAGCCACGGTTGGACTCCACCATCCCAAGAGCCACGGTTGGACTCCACCATCCCAAGAGCCACGGTTGGACTCCACCATCCCAAGAGCCACGGTTGGACTCCACCATCCCAAGAGCCACGGTTGGACTCCACCATCCCAAGAGCCACGGTTGGACTCCACCATCCCAAGAGCCACGGTTGGACTCCACCATCCCAAGAGCCACGGTTGGACTCCACCATCCCAAGAGCCACGGTTGGACTCCACCATCCCAAGAGCCACGGTTGGACTCCACCATCCCAAGAGCCACGGTTGGACTCCACCATCCCAAGAGCCACGGTTGGACTCCACCATCCCAAGAGCCACGGTTGGACTCCACCATCCCAAGAGCCACGGTTGGACTCCACCATCCCAAGAGCCACGGTTGGACTCCACCATCCCAAGAGCCACGGTTGGACTCCACCATCCCAAGAGCCACGGTTGGACTCCACCATCCCAAGAGCCACGGTTGGACTCCACCATCCCAAGAGCCACGGTTGGACTCGATCCCAAGGGTCTCTTCCAACCAAAATGATTCTATGACTGACTGATCACTAAATACAAACTGAAATACGTTGTCTGATTGTCCATGTTTACAGACAGTTCAATCACACAGCTAAGATTTCTGCAATCCTGCAGAGCCAGATATAACTCCCTCGCTCTAAAAAAGCCCAAACTGAAGAACCCATCATTTTAGAAGCTCTTGCATTTCTCCTGCGAGGCCCATGTTATGCAAGACACAGAGCAAACATGCAAAATTTGTATTTTAGAGATGCATCTGGTATTGTATATAAAATCATCTAAACATTCATTTTGAGCTGAAGTGGTATTCATCTCAAGTAAACAAAACAGAATGCACACACCAAATTGATTCCTGTACACTTAGTCCTGCAGAAGGATCCTAATTCACCCCAACCCAGCTTGCACCCCCGTGGGCACCGCGCTGGTACCGGTAGCGACTCAGCAACACTCCAGCCACCCCAGCTGCAAAGCACACGCTCACCAAAAAACAACCTAGCTGAACTCATTAACTAATAATCTACTTTTATTCACCATCTCCCAAGTTACCAGCACGTATAATCACATTTGCGGGCACCAGCGTGCAACTGGAAGGCAGCGACCACCAGCATCATCCTTCCCCCTACAAGCAGGGCCAGTGTTCCTGGTTCTGGAGTGTGTGTTAAGAATGGAAAGGTGCAAATGCATAAAGAAAACGTTTGCTAACTCTTTGACTTCGATACCTGCCAGGTTATCCACAAAACATAGGTAATTCAGCAGGAAACATGAAGCCTCAAGACTTCTGTGATGAAGAAGAGTTCTGAAGGCGCTCGCCTGGCCTTATTGAAAACCAAAAAACCACCCCAAAAATTAAAATCACAATCCACACACACTGGAAGCATCGCCTGCAACTTGTTTGAAAGAGTTAGGAAACCCAAGAATTTTTAGTCTTCAAATTTAGGTGAAATATCACAGAACTGAGAGGGGAAAAGACATCAGGAACTTTTTCATATGAGAAAAATTAAGCTTTGATTAATTTTCAACGGCTTGTCTACGTTATAGCTTGCTTAGATTCGGAACTGCTATGGTAGTTCTAGCAAAGGAAAAACCAATGTCACCCCCTCCACACACTTTGTGCCAAAATCCTGAAAGCCACCACAGAGAACATACAGTTAACGAGCGTTGGCAGCACATGTCGGATTGCACAGCGCAGCCCAGCGCCAGCACCGTGTGCCAAGCTGGTCCAAACACACCCCTCCATGGGCTCCGAGAAAGACACAGTTAATTGTTGAAGCTTGAAAACTTGCCCTGCAAACAGTGTGGGTATGGCTGGGCTTCGTTTTGCTCGTTAGCCCCCCTGAGGAACCGCCAACTCACCCTGCCAGGCACTGGCGCCCTCCCTGACTAATGTTGAGGTCTCCTCCTACCTTCTCCCGGCACAAAAGGTTTCACGGACAAATCAGCTGCATTTCTATGCTGGAACACCTTCCTCATAAACATTCCCAACTGCTTACCATGCAGGGAATGACGAGAACTACAGAACCATGAAGGGGAAAGAAGGTGACAAGGCCTCCTTAGAGACGCCCCGTCTCTCCAGATCGGACCCTCGAGTCCTGCTGGAGGAACCCCTGGAGTTGCCTGAACAGCAGCCTCCAGGCTTACGCCATCTCCCCTCTTGGGGCTTTTCTTCTTGGTCTGGAATACTGTTATTTCTATCAACAAGGAAACACACAGCGATTCCAAAAGGTGAGGTGAGAACTCCTTCTTTGCACAACCGTGGTTTTTCACATCCTTCCTACCTCAGCACCTCTTCTGCCACAGGTGACAAACACAACAGTGAGTGTGACAGCAAGGACCAAGGAAAGCGAGAGGCATCCAACACCCAACCCTGTGTGAACGCTATTTAGCGTCTTGCCTAATTAAAACCCTCGGGAGCAGAGACAAAAGGGTGGCTCTTAACTGTTTTGTGTTTTTTTTCTGAAAAACAACGGGTAACAAGCGCGGAGCCCACAATGGTTCTCCTGAGGGAAAAGGAGGGAGTTGCCGAGTTGCAAAGCAGCAGAGGGACACAGAGGGAATGGGGAGCAGCAGGAACGGCCACAGCACACAGCTGAAACCGGGGGCTGGAAGGAATGTTTCCAAGCACAACCGTAAGGGACCGTGTCTTACAGCCTGACCCCAAAAAGCACCGAGTCCTGCCTCCAATGCTGTTCCCCAGCATCTTCCAAACCACAACCCGCTTCTGCTTCAGCCTCCCCTCAAACCTTACCCTCACACAACAGGACAAGAGAAGAACCAAACCCGTGCCGTGGCGACCCCCTCTTTCCTCCGGGCGGCTGCTGGGGCCGGGCCCAGCCCGCCTTCACCGCACCGCTCAC
>VZTM01007552.1:95768-113193 GCA_013400555.1 Jacana jacana
CCGCGACCCGCCCCGCCCCGCGGCGCCACCTCAACGCGCAGGCGGCGGAGGGATGGAGCCACTCCCCCGACCGGGCGGGAGGCGTGAACGTCCGCTCCCGGCCCTCCGCCGCCGCCGGTTTGCTTGGGGCAGAGCCGTAAGCCGGAGAGGCCGGCGAGGGTAGGGCCTTCCCTGGGAACGCGGGTCCCACGAAGGGCGCTGCGGAGGTTTGTCTTTTTCCGGGGTGGTGGCGCTGAGTCCCGCGGAGGGTTTGGGTGGGAAGGGACACCTTAAAGGCCATGCAGTGCCATCCCCCTGCCCTGGGCTGGGATACCTCCCGGCTTGCTCCAAGCCACGTCCAAACTGGCCTGGGACCCCTCCGGGGATGGGGCAGCCACAGCTTCTCTGGGTTGGGCAACAGGGGGCCGGTTGCCTGTGCCGGGAGTCGGGGTGGTTGCCGTTCATGCACTGCCACCTCCTGGTCCCCATTGCGGTGGGAACCATTGTGGGAGAGACCTGAGCTGAGCCCTGGACTTTGTCTGAGCGGATGCTCTCCTAATTGAGCCCCCCGAAGCCCTGGGCAGCCGGGGACAGCACTGTCAGCGGTCAACGTGACACGGGCAGCAGTTTGTCCAGCTGGCAGCATCTCTGTGGTGCCCCTGTCCCTGCACAGAGCTCGGGCACATTGGCACAGAGGTTGGCATGCCTGCCAGCAGCTGCTGGCCTTGCTCTCCCGGGGCATGGCTGCCCACCACAGCCGCCTTGGTTGGGACAGGGGTGGGCACCCTCCTCCCCGCCGCAGCCCTCGGGGCTGGTGGCAAAACCCAGCCTTGCCCAGTCGGTGTGAGGGCTCAGTCCCAAAAGAAAACATCTCCCCTGCCCTCGGGTCGGGATCTGTGGCCAAGTGGGACGAGCCGGGGCTGGTGATGCTCGCAGCGGTGCTGGGCCAGCCCCAGCCTCCCCCAGTGCCCGCAGCACAGCTGGGCCACAGCCAGGTCCTGCACTCCCCAGCGTGCCCGCCAAGGGACCTGCGTCTAACCCTGGCTTCTCAGAGCACATCCAGGCATGGCTTCTGCTGTGGAAACGGCAATCAGGTGCCGGTGGCTGGTGGAAGGACATTCCCATGGAGGAGAGAGGCCGGGCTGCCATGCCTGTTGCTGCTGGCGGGCATGCCAGCATCTGTGCAAACGTGCCCAAGGTCTGTGTGGGGACAGGGGCACCACGGAGATGCTGCCAGCTGGGGAAACTGCTGCCGGTGGCACGTTGGCCACTGGCAGTGCTGTCCCCGGCTGCCCAGGGCTGCGGGCGGGGGAGCTCAATTAGGAGCATCTGCTCAGACAAAGTCCAGGGCTCAGCTCAGGTCTCTCCCACAATGGTTCCCACTGCAATTTGCATTTATAAGAGTATTGCCATGGCAGCAGAAATTTGCATATTAATAGAAGCCAGTCCTAATTGTTGAGCTGCTCCTAATGTCTGGGAGCAGAAAGGAGCCTGCTGTGTTTTTACCAAGCCGAAACTGCAGCAACTGCCGCTGTTGGGGGCCCTGCCTTCCCAGCCAAGCTCCTCACAGCATTCCCTGCTGCTCCCTGTGCCAGCCCCAGCCCTGAGCAGCTCCTCCGAGATCTGTGCAGTCACCCCTAAAGTTAACTTAGGACCGAAGGCCCGGCTCCCACCCTGGCCTGTGCTGTACCCTGTGCTTCTCCTGCTTGTTGCCCATGCCTCCCTCGGGGTCCCTCCTGACCATGCTGAGGTGGGTCCAAGCCCTTGTGGAGTGGGCAGAATTGGCACAGAAGTGGTCCCACTGGAGGTACTTCCAGCCCAGCCAGCAGTGCCATCCGAATTTAGCATGGAGGAGGCTCTCAATCCCTGTCCTGTCCTTGGCGGGGACAAGTGGCGTGGCCAGAGCCACTCCTGTGGCTCCCAGTTCCTGAGATGAGGGGTCTCCCCTCTCCTTGGCACAGGTCGCTGCTGGACCCCCACGGCAGGGGCAGGATGCTGCTGGAGCCCAGCCCCGCTGAGCCCCCCTCGGGCTGCTCTCCTGCTCCCTGAGCACCCGGGCTCCTGCCGCAGGGCCGCTATTGCCCTCCACCCGACCTCCTCGGGGAGAAGCCCCGCGTCTCCAGCCCAGCACGGCTCCCTCCTGCCAGCACCGAGCCTGCACCGGAGCCGGGCTCCGCCACTGGATGGCACACGAGCCCCGGCGGAGGAGCAGTGCAAATCGCGGCTGCCCCGGGATGGGGGTGCTGGGGGCTGTCGGGGGGATAGGGGTCCCTGCCCCACAGCCCCTCTTCCTCCTCGCAGCCCCCGACAGCGGCGGCGCTCGGGGGCAAGCGGGACCGTGCCCCGGGAGCCCGCAAGGCTCTTCCCGACCAGCGGTCCCTGCAGAGAGGGTTGAGCTCACTGCTCGGGGTGGTCTTTAAACCTGCCGGCCTTGAGGAGCACGGGCTGGAAGGAGTTCTTTATTTACCACCCTCCTTATTGCCAGCGACTCTGGTGGCGGGCACAGGGTGTCAGCCTGGCAGACAGCTCACGATGAAAACTCTGCCCCCTGGTCCCCTGACTAGCTCCTTCTCCCACATCTGCCTCTGTCACCCTCTCAGCCCCCTTCTTCTGGCTCCAGGGACTCCTTACCAGCATAGAGGTACCTCTGTGTGTCCCCTCTCCTCACTGGGATGGCTCCTGCCAGCATCAGGGCCATGCAGGGTGCTGCGGGCTGCCCCATTTGGTGCTGCTGGGATGCCCCATTTGGTGCTGCTGGGATACCCCATTGCTGGGATGAGGCAGCACCAGATTCCCCAGGTTGTTGTTCCCATGTGTGTTCAGACTGCCCTGGCTTTGCCCTAGGGCCACCACCCCACTGGCCATGCCATGGGTCCCAGGGGCTTGGGTGCCCCCAGCTGTGCCTGGGAAGGTGAGCGGGCGGCCAGAGGAAGGGGCAGGCTGTCCTTCTGCCGTTCTCGGCCCCATTGTTCTCCCTTTGTCAACAGGAGCTGGGAGAGGAAACAGGGGCTAAGGAGATGCCAAGACCCCCGCTGCTAAAGGGAAGATAAGGAGGGAGGGGGCATTTACTGGCTTTTTCAGGGGTGGAGGATGTAGCAGGGTCCCCTGTGGCGCAGGAGAGGGAGGACATTCTGTCCCCAGACAGCCTGCCATGCTGCTACACAGGTGGTGGGCAGCTACTGGGGATCCACAGGATGCTCAGACAGTGGTTCATTGAGGCCAGACTTTGCAAAAGATGTGAAAGGTGCAAGTGATTTGCTAGAGTAGCCTTGGAGAGCCCGGGCACTGTGGCGGGAGGACACCCCCATCCACAGACCCTCCCTTCTGATGGCACAGGAGTGCTCAAGAAGTGAGGCTGGTCCAAGGCATGGAGCCTGGCCAGGCTCTGGCTGGGGCTTGGTGGAGTAGCCCCCTCTCCTCCAGCCCGTTCCCAGGGCAGCTGCAATATCTGGCCCCCAAGGGGAACGATGCAAATGCAATTCTGTCTTTGAGCCCTCTGGTGCCGTGCCCAGGGCACTGCTTGGCTAGCAGGAAGGGGTAGGGCTGGGGGGCTGGTGGCACTGCTGCTTGCCCAAGCACCACCAGTATGCGGTGTTCTGCTACGCACCCACTCCGGGAGCTGGGTGCCCACCTTCCCACAGCTGCCCTGACCACAAAGGGCCCTTCAAAGAGGTGGCAGAGTTTGAAGAACAGCGTCCATGGGCCTGTCCGGGCTCACAGGTCCCGCTCAGGGTTCGGTGGCTGCAGGAACACAACCCCACAGCTGCTGCCATGCCCACGTGAGCAATCCAGTGCCTGTGTCACCCCAAGCACGGCGCTGGCACGTCCTCTGGAACACACGCTGTTTGGCTGGGAGCCGAATCCGAGCCCCAGTGCTGTCAGCCACCAGCGCTCCCATGGTGTGCGTGCCGGATAGGGGCACTGGTGCCTTCTCCAGCGCAGCCCAGAGCCGCAGCTCTGCAGTCGTGTCTGCTCGTGGTGTCATTCACGGCATCATGGGAATAACAGCGAAAGCCTCAGACACCCCCACAGCCTTCGTGCTGTCCCTGCCACGAATCCACACCCTCTCGGTCACTGAGTGCTTCCCAGGAACAGTAAGGAGATCTCCAGGCCTGTTTTTCCTGGGAAATCACTGCAAGACAATAGCATCTTCAGCTGGGCCCGGCTTGGCTCTGCAAACATGTGGCCAACACCTACAGCCCTTCCTCTCCCTCCCCTCCCTGCCCAGTGTTTGTTTCCTTCAGCATTTATGGGTCAACTGGAGTCAAGAGAGCTAATGAGTGGGAGCATGGCCCCGGGCGCTTCCCAGGCGCTCGCCCGTTGCACAGGGACAGGGATGGGGACCGGGATGGGGACGGGGATGGGTTGACCTGGAGAAGGCTTCTGCAGCTGAGTGGGGTGACCCCACACTTCAGTGTGCAGCCCCCACTCAGGCTGTGAAACCGAGACCAAACGCGGTGATCAACTGAACTGCGATTTTATAACTTTTTAAGTTATTTTTAAACTAAGTGGAAATTAATCTTTTAAGAAAATCTGACTTTATTCGGATTTATCTTTTCATCTTCAGACCAGATCAAAGGATTTCCTGGGGAGGTTTATTTTAGGAATGTTTTTGGGCCATACACCTGTGGTGTCGCTCTATTTGGGGCACTCAGACTATGACAGACCTATCACGGCTCTTCCTCCTTGCCACCTGGCATCACTTCCAGCTATTCCAGGGTAGGAATCGCCTCACAGATCTGCCCTCTGGTGGGGAAAAGCACCAGATCCAGGCAAAGAGACCGTCACCTCCCCAACATCTCCAGCAGAGCACCCCAACCACTCACCCCGGCTGGGATGCCCAGTTCAGGAGGCGATGACACGCTCTGCAAAGCCATCTCCTGGTCCCTTGTTGTTGCAGGTCCTGCTCAGAGGATGCAGGGACCAACCACACTTGGGAACTGGAGCTGTGCAGCCACACGAGCCCCAGGCATCCACCACTGCCTGCAGCCTCGGCCACCTCCTGACCAGCATCTCTAGGAGCAGTGGCCACGGGAGCCCCGGAGCCGGTGCAGGACCTGAAGAGGAGGCGGATGTCGGAGCCAGGGCAAAGTCTGGCAGGAGGCAGGAGGTGTGAAAGGCGAAGCGCCGTCACATGTGCCTGATCCACGTGATGGCTGGCGGAGAACCTGTGCCTGCACTGCCTGACCGCTGCTTTGCTCCGGCAACACGCGTGGGTGGAGTAAAGCAGGGCCGGGACAGGGATGTCCCCACCACCGATGTCTCCAGAAGCAGGCAGCAGGAGCAGGGAGAAGCGTCCCTTCCCACGGCTGCTGGGTACCTGGGGTGTACCTGACTGCGGCCGCGCTGCCAGCCCCTCGCAGAAGCGCCACACGGTGCGTCCTGGTCCCATCCCAGTTCCCGGGCACTGCCCTGGGATGACCGCGCTGGCCCAGGCTGGTGGTGGCCTTCTGCTGGGGGGGCGCAGAGATGCGCGGGGGCGAGTGAGGGTGCCTGTGCACCCCGGCCAGGGCATCGCCTTCCATGAGGCTTTGTCTGCACCATCACTAATAATATCAAGGTGTTCTGCCAAGTTCCTTCCAGCAAAACTATGACTTCATTCAAAGTGACAGGGGACCTGATTTATTATACTAACGAGCCGGCGATAAATAAACATGACCTGAGAGAATCCCAATCCCACAATTCCATTCTTGTTCAGCTCCTTGGGGGAGATGAAAGGTTTCCTGCAATTTCCCAGTGCTACCCAGAATCTCCCCTACTTGATTTGCCAAAGCTTTCTCCTGTTGTCGAGCCTGGCATTTGATTGAATTGACAGAAGCGGCTTATTAATTGTACTAATGAGGGGCTCAGCAATATGGAGCAGTGGAGAGAGTCCAGTGTGGCTAATAAAATGCTCAAAGCTGAGCAGAGCATAAGGTCACCGTGTTGCCAGGCTACTGGCTAAGCTGCCTGGAAAACGAATATGTGAACCAGTAGGTGACTCTGGGAAAAATATTGCTCCATAACTCACATAATTAATAGGACAGTGATGCTTTATTTCCCTTGGAAGACCATACAGTGGGGAGGATGCGGGCGTGCGGGCATGGTGGCCGTCCCTGCTCCCAGGAGCAGGCAGGGCTGAGCAGCTGGGATGGATGGGACTGCGGGATCCCGAGGCTCCACTGAGCAGGACTGGGATGGGTGGCCGGTGGCTGCGGGAGCTGGGCTATGGCTGGGATGATGGGGCAGAGCGTGGCCGCCTGTGCTGGGAGTGGCTGGGGCTCCTCCTGGCCCGGCTGGTTGCCCACAGGTCCCTTGGAGCCTGTGCCTGGGCACACAGGAGCCCAGAGCTGGCTCCTGCAGAGCAAGGGGAAGGTGTCCACACTGTGAAGGGTTCAGTGTGGCCTGAGGGTTTCCGATATCTGATAACAATGAGGGAACTGTCCCACATTTGACCTGTACTAGTTTCCCAAATACCACCGCAGGGAGAGATAAACAAGGCTGATTAGAGCTAACAGAAACTGTAAATTTGGCAAGAGGATGCTCTCGGGATCTCTGATCTCTTGAGACAGTAATTCCCACTGGGAGTTTACCATACAGCCCCCCGAAGGGTTTACAGCAATAAACAGGAATATTTTTGCTCCAGTAGGAAGGAAAAAGGAAAAAAAAAAAAAGGGACAAATACTGATCTTAATCTCTTTCTTTGCAACCAATTTTGGAGTCCCCATTCAAGTTCTCCAAATTGCACCTCTGCCATGGGAGCTCATTCTCATTCTGAGACCATTATCTGCACGAGGCCCTGGGGCACAAGGCTCTGGTGAGGGCTCTGCCTAAAGCAAACACCGAAACAAGGTCATTAATTCCTGTCTCTTTCAGGCTGATCTGGGGCTGGGAGCCCTGGTGCTGGGGGGCTCCCTGCCCAGGAGGCTACTGGCCCTGTGCTGGGGGTGTTGGTGGGGTCCCTGCACAGGGACTCATCCCAGGGATCTGGACCACCCCTCCAGAGCAGAGCTGCAGGGCACTGTGCCCTGCACTGGGTACCCATGTCTTTCCTTCTCTGTGGGCTGGAGCAGCTCCTCTGTGGGCTCCATCTCCCAGCAGAACCAACTCAGCTGGGACACAGACCTGAGACTCAGCATGGCCTCAGCCCTGGCTCAGGTAGGACCCGGAGGTTTTTCAGGCAGAAGGGGCTGTTACAAATGCCTTGCTCACCCTGGGAGTCCATACCTGAGGTCACAAGCCTCTGGCACCCCATGGAGCCCTGCACAGCGTTCATGGTCTGCAGAGGCACCAACTCTTGTTCCAGAGTCCATGACCACCATGAGTGGGCGTTCCATCTGTATTCCCTAGGCGGCTGAGGTGAAATTCCAGGTTTCCTGGCACAAGGGCTCTGCCAGCACCGCCACATCCCACTACCCCACTCCTGGGGTCTCCGGGCAGGGCGGACCTCACCACAGCATCCTGCCCTCGCCCCGCTCCCCCAGCGTGGAGGATGCTGAGGGCCCCCTGCCAAGTCCTCCCTCTGCCTTGGCTCCTCTTGCCAGCTTGAAATTCACTTGGGAAAAAAAGCACTTAGACTAACAAATAACAAACCTGGCGGCTGGCCAGCGATTCAAAGGCTCCAAAAATGAAGCCGAAATTTGCAGCTGGACGTGCTCCCTGCCTGGTTTGGCAGCAGCCCTGGTGTCTGAACACCTGCCAGGGCCAGGAGAGACTGCGGTGCTGGCAGCCGAGCGCGCCGAACCGGCTGCGGGGCACCCAGCGTGCCCTGGCACCACTGCTGGGGCCGGCAGTGCCGGCGAACCTGTGCCCCAGGCTTTATTCTCACAGAAAGGGATAAGCTGGCTGCAGGGAGCAGCTGCTGGGACAAGGAAAATGCCCTGGAAAGCTGTTTGCAAACAACTGTGCTGTGGAGGGAGGTGCGGTGCGTGCCGGGCTCTGCGTGACTGGGTTCAACAGGGTGGCATCGCACATCCCTCCTGTATCCCGAGGCCTCCCAGACAGGCAGGTCAGCTCTGTCTCCATCCTAGGGATGCTGGCATCACCTCTGGGGCCAGCTGAACATTGGCCCAAACGGGTCTGGTGCTGCTGGTGCAGGTAGGGAGAGCGAGGCCAGCTGGGCAGGGAGCTCAGCCTGGAGCCGGGGAGGGTGCAGCTGGGCGAGAAAACACAACAGAGCCTGGCAGAGGGTCGGGGCTCCCGCAGGGTAACACAAACTTTGCTAATCTTAAATGACACGGAGGTGCAGGGAGCGGAGAAGCCGAGCGAGCGGGCGCCGGAGGGGCAGGGCGCTGGGCTGTGGCCCCCCAGCCTCCCCATGCCTGGAAAGGGGTGTCATGCGGAAGGGTAATTGGATCCTGGGATTTACTGAATGATACCGTGGATTATTTCAAAGTCACCATGTCGCAGGGTAATCTTGTTACAGCATTACACAGCCACGTGCACACACAGCCCCTGGCGCGCCCGTGGCCGGTGACACATCGGGACCTGCCTGGGACCTCCCTCTGCTGAACCGTGGTCTGAGACCAGAGGCAGAAGAGGGGGTGGTTGCCCAAGGGTGATCGATGTCATTTTGGACCTGGGGCTGTCCGAGGCACGCGAGAGGCTGGGATGTGGTGCAGAGTCCCCAAGGAGTGTGAGGGTCCTTGGCAGGCGGCAGCGTGGCCCTTCCTGCCCCTCGTGGCACTGGGGCTGTGCTCTCACTCCAGGGATGGTGACCCTGGGCAGAGGTGTTGTTCCTGATGCAGCATCACCCAGCTGGCACACGGAGCCAGCTGCCCAGCCTGTGCCACCAGTGCTTGGCTCCCCTGGGCGAGCTGGTTTCAGCAGAGCCCAGACCTGGAGAGACACCCCAAATGCCCATCCTAGGAGCACTGAGCCCCAGGTGTCCAGAGGGACCTCAGTCAGGGAGTCCCGCAGAGGGGGCTGGAGGCTGGGATGATGTGTGGAACTTGGAATCGGGGTGTGTGGAACCTGGAATCAGGGTGTGTGGCTGCTGCTGGCCCCGTGACAAATGTCCCCTGCGAGACCAGACCCTGAGCTTGCCCCTCCGCCCCCTCAGTGCTCACTTTTCTGAGCTATACCGGAGGTGAATCCCATCCCTGGCAATGGAAATAGGTCTCACCTCCCCTCCCGCCCCTGAGGTGGGTAAGAATAGCAGATGAGCGAATGCAGAAAACCATCCATGACCACAGTTTCCTGCCGTGGCCCCACAGCCTGAGGAGATGGAGGCGACGGAGACCGCCCCTGCATTGGGGCACCCAGAGCCAAGTGGAGGGCTTGGGAGTGATGCTGGGAGAGGAGTGCCCAGTCAGCATAGAGACCCCAGCCCATGGAGACCACTGCCCAGAGCCCCAGGACTGCCAGAGGGCAGGAGGAAACCCTGGCACCCTCCTCCTCCCTCCGTTTGGGGATGGGAAAGTGGAACCTGGGAGGCATTGCCCAGCACGGCGAGAGCTGCTGCCGGCCCAGTCGCCACACTGGGCACAAAGTCTGTGTTTTACCGGGGATTAATGATCTTTGGTGCTTGTGCCCCAATGAACTTCCACCCAGAAAATAAGTATTTGTACCCAGCAGCGACAGGTTTAATCAAAAACAAGCTTTTGTAGCTTTTTTTTGTTTGTTTGTTTGCGCCCAGCTGAAACACTGAAATCTGAAACGTCGCAGACGCAGCCAACTCTCCCACAGCAGGTTAACTTTGGACTGGGATGATAACGAATTATCTGCTGAAAACACACGTGAAGGGAGCTTAATGCCAGCGTGTTTGACTTGTCTTTCGCTGCTCCTACTCTCATTTTCCCCGACTTTTTGTGTCACTCGATACGTTTTCTTGTTCCAAGCCTGTAAAGCAGGGAAAGGGTAGCAGCGCCTCGATGCTAAGATGGAGCACGACCTCCTGCTCAGAAACAAGAGCCGCCTTTATTTATCCTGAAGTTGGGCTGGGGAATAACAGAAATGCCTGTTTGTCTCACAAAAGACCAACTTATCAGCTATTATTAGAGCAGGGATGATAATTCAGAATGAGCAGCTTATTGGGCCTGTTTAACCCGGTTCTCTGTTTGTGGAAGGCCTGGGGTTTGTTTAGATGGGGTTTGTGGTCGCTGGAAGGGTTTTCTCAGGCAGCTCTTTGGACACAGAGTGCTGCTGCCATGGGCTGCTGTGACATGGTGGGCAGGGAGGGGGGCCAAAAGGCATTTGGCAGGGCACTGGCCCAGGTGAAGAAGCCCTTCTGGCTTGTACTTAAGTCATTAAATTGCTTTTTGCAACTTCTCCTGCCTGTACAGCTCAGCCACCAGAGTCTGTGTGAACCAAACACAAAGCACGTAAGGAAAGCAGAACTGAATTTGCCGGTGAGAGCTAGTTTTTGGCAGACTGCAATATTTACCCAAACTTATCCCTGGTGACGTGGACTTGGAAGGCAGGACTTGGGGGCTGCGGGTGTTTTTTGTCCTTCACAGCAGTGTCCCCCCCTGCTCATCCCTACGGACAGCACTGTCCCCAAACCTGGGGGAGCAGCTGGTCCCAAGGCAGCGGGAATGCGGGGGGGTGTTGGAGAGAGCTGGAGGTGAGGAGGAGGAGGCAGAGGAGCAGAACTGGCAGGGAGGGCAGAGCAGGCAGAGCAGGCAGGGAGGNAGCAGACAGGGTGGGCAGAACAGGCAGGGAGGGCAGAGCACCCCAGGGTACAGGGGTGGGAGGAGGGTGCAGACGCTGCCACAGGCAAGTCCCTGATGAAGCAGCAGCTGCTTCTCAGGGAGGAGCCACCTGCATCCCACATCCCGTCCTGATCCTTGCGCTGGCAGGGCATGAAACCCTGGCCTCCCCAGCAGCAGAAGGCAAAGTCCTGAGAGCCTGTACCAGGGCCAGGACTGCCTCCAGGTTTCCGTGTACTTTGGTGGTGCTGGATTGAGGCCCATGTTTGTGCAGGGATGGACTTGACCCACTTCAGAAGAAGCCGGCTCCGAGCGAGCCTTTGGGCCAGGCTCCAGCCAGTGCTACGGCCCCACCACCCCCTCTCCCTGCTCTGCTGGCCACTGTCATTGCTCCCTGCTCCATCCTTCCTGGGGCTGGGAACATGCCTAACTGGGTCCTGGGAGGGAGCAAAGCTCAGGGGCTGCCTGGCTCTGCCCACAACTGGGGGCTTCTCCTTTTCAACACCGAGCCTGTGGGGGGGGGCATGCAGTGGCTGCGAGCTCCTCTCTGGGGTTCTTCCCTCCAAACAGGCACCGTCACATGAAGCCCGGGGGTAGAAGCTTTCCTGACGTTGTCAGCACCGGGTCGTTGGGAGTGGAACAAGAGGGGCTTTGGAACAAGCAGCACAAATGCATATTTACACGTGCACGCAGTGGGTCCTGTGCTCCCCAGTGCTGAACGGGAGCAGAGTGTGCCCGTCCTGCTGCAGGTCCTGCCAGTGCGGGAAGGCTGAGACAGCAGCACCCACAAACTCAGCCACGAGGAAACTGCCAGCACTCAGAGCTCTGCATTCACTCTCTTTTCACCCCTCCTCACCCCTCTGTCTCTCGGTACTGCGGTGCCCGGGATGCGGCCAGGGAAGCCGTTCCTGCTGAGATGGGCAGGTGACCGCTCCAGCTGGGGCAGTGCTGGCTCCGCCTGATGCAGGTGCCACCTTCCTCTCCATTTTCACCACCCAATGGGCTCTGGAGTGTTATTTTGGTGGAACTTTCAGGTATGGAGCCAGCCTCTGGCAGCCTGGAGAGGGAGAGTGGAGCTGGATGGTCCCACGCTGCCACCATCCCTGTGCATGGGGGCACCTGGGCAGGGCACCAGGGGACAGACACATGGACCGATGCCCACTCTGCCTCCCCGCAGCCCCGTGTGGGGCTGTGCCAGCCTCATGAGCTGGGTCCTGTTCACTCCACAGACGCAAATGGGGCTCCCACTTGGGCACTCTGAACCATCAGGAGCTCACCTGATGGCTCTGCATCCTCCTTCCTGGTGCAAGAGTGAACACGTACCTGACCTCCTCCCTGCAACTTCTGCCCTTCCTTACCAACAGTCGCCCAGACTGAGCAGCCCAGGCTGGGCAATGCTTTGGCACTGGGCTCTGCACTGGCACTGGCCACCAGCCTGACTGAGGGAGAGGGCTCAGTGCCTCTGGGAGGATGGATGGGTGCTCAACCCCCGGGATGGCACGTACAGAGACCTGGGGTGTCACGCAGGGCCTGCTCCACAGGTGGTTTCTTTCCAGAGCACCTGCTGGCTTGGTCGTCCTGGCTCAGCCCTGCTGAACCGGGCAGCCAGAGCTTCCCTGGTGGAGAGGCAGGAGTAGGCTCCTCGCTGTCCACGACCTGTGCGCCCAAGCCAGGAAATCCTGGCCCTCTGGTACTTGCCAGGCTTCAGGTTTAAAAATACTTAAGGAAAATAATCCTCCAGTCTCATCGTGGCCAAAGCAATTCTGGGCAGGTTTCAGAACAAATACTGAGGGTTGTGTTTTGTCTGTTCTCGGCAGGCACTTGGCTCAGCGCTCGCTGCCTCCCTGAGGACTCGCGTAGCCGTGACGTCCTGGCAGCCCTTGGCCATGGGAGGGGACCCACACAAGGCAAGATATGGGCTCTGCACTGCAGGTGTGAGTGCACAGCCCTGCTTATCACCCACGGGTGACAGGGTGGTGGCTGAGGCCATCCTCAGCACCTTAGGGTTGGGAGCACCTTGTTTCATGTCCAGGTCCTTAGTGCTTGCCATGGCCGGTGCTTGCCCTCTGCCCCAGCCTACTCCTCCATAAGAGGTGCCCAGCAGAGCGCTGGAGCCTCCTGGCCCTGCCACGTGGCTTCCCAGGCTCTGCACCCTCACGTGCCAAAGCACCAAGTCCACCAGGCCTCCCTGGTGACCCCCCAGCTGGGGAAGGCTGAGGGATGGGGGTTGCAGAGGCAGCAGGGACGGCTGCCCTGGTGCTGTGGGAACCCTGCACAGGGGGGCGGTGGGCACAGTGGACTGAGAGGCATCATCTCCACAGGCATCAGAGCAAGGAGGCAAGCCCCGTGCCTGGTGGAAGGCAGGATGCTGCAATGCCCTTGGCTCCCAGGGTCTGCCTGCAGTCCTTCCCCTTCCTTTTCAGACCTTTTCAGAGTGCCATAGGCTCCTCCAAGATGACGCAGAACCAAAAGTCTCAAGTAGTAAAGTACTGTGGAGGGGAGCTGGGCATTGTGCAACATCCCAAGGAAACAGCTGCTACGGGCGTCACAAAGCAGGAGCAGAGCTGGAGAGCAGCCTGGAGCTGCTGATCCCCATGGTGATGCTACCCTGAGATCATCGAATATGCCATCCTCCCAGAAGCAGCCCGGTCACCCAAGTGGAAGCCCATCCTAAAGATGTGTTGTGTGAGGAGGGAGGGGGGCTGCAGCCTCCTTCAAGACCAAGAAGAGACAGGGCCATGGGTGCCACCAGCTCTGATGGCTGAGGATCATGCAAGGCAGGCTACGAACCAAGCGGGCAACAAGCTCCCTAGCAGCGATACAGGGCAGAGTAAAATGCAGGTGATGGAGCGTTATCAACATATGAAGTTATTCAGTGCAGCACATAGTTAATTTTTTTGCAAAGCCCCCACCTTTTCCTCCCCACCCCAAGAACAGGAATAGAGTCATTGAAACAGCATGTTCTGGGACAGCGGTGATCCCGCGGGAGAGCTGGACACAGCGAGGAGTACGCCTGCCATCACAGCCTGACCTGGGGCCCCTCTTTCCTCAGGGGTCCCCAGGTCTGCCAGGAAGCCTTTTGAGGAAGATGATTCCAGCGGCTGGTGTATGTGGCAGAACAGGATCTTGTGGCTGGTCAGGCTGGTTTGGGGTGTCCCCGAGGGCACTGACCCCATGGGGAAGGGGACAGCGGTGCTGATGGGCTACAGTTGGGTGTTCATCTGGTGAACAGGTCACCCTGAGGACAGGTCTCTGTGTCACCCACAGCACACGGTGACACCCCATCCCAGCAGCCTGCATACTGGCAGGGGCCCAGGGTGAGATTGGCCTCCAGGCAGAGGATGGAGCCCCCCCTGCCAGGGGAACCCTCAGCCCCAGCCCTTGCCTGGGGGGGCACTGCCAGCCCCTGCTATGGATGCTGCAGGATGGGCACTGACTTGAGCAGAGAACCAGTGCTGCCAAGATGTGCTTGTCAGGCAGCCAGCACTCGGGAAACGAGGAAGGAGAGTGTGGAAGGAACGAGTGACTGTGCTGGGAACATATGGGATGGCAATCTGCAGGGAAGGACAGCAGCCCCCACAGTCCCTGAAGAGCCAGCAGAGACCCTCCCGAGTCCTCAGGGAGCAGCAGATTAGCATTGGAAAGTGCATCCAACAGCATCACTTTCCGCTGGCTCCAGGGACGGCAGGGGAAGGGGAAGAGGGATACTATTTCTTGTGCCAGATAAGCTCCTTGGCAGCCAGCGACGTGCTGGGACGGGCTGTGTGAGGGGCCCACGGAAAGCAGCGAGAGAGCTCTCACCCCAGAGGATGAAGAAGAGGCAGAGAGCAAGGGTGAGAAGGGAGGAGCACAGCCTACGTGTGATATCTCTCAACGTTTGCCATGCGGCCTCCCTGAGGTCAAGGGCCACATAGGGAGCACAGGGAGGTGGCAGCCACTCTTCGGGCAGGGCCCCAGGAGATGTTGCCTGAGACTATCCTTTCTGCTGGTCTCACATCATCTCATGCCCTGAAACACTGGATTTGTCTCACCCCTCATTGGTCAAACTGTGCCCCTGAAATGGATTTTGAGAAGGAATTAGTTCTGCTGCTGCTGGGTGCAATTACTGTGCAGAGCGAGCGTGAGAAAAATCCCAGCTTCTCTTCATGCTGAGACGCAGGTCTGGGTGAGGCTGTCACTGCTCTCCAGACCCTGGGGAGCCGGGACAACTTTGCAGAGACACAGCCCTGCTCTGTGTCCTCAGAGGTGTGTGGATGAGGCTGGTGGCAGGCAGAGGACAGGGCAGTGAGAGGACCCCCAATGGGCAAGAAGCGGTGTTGACCTGATAAGTGACAAGGCAACCACAACTGCAGGTCTACAGGTCTTCTGTGGTGGCCATTTTGAAGACCTTATCAGCACTTTCTTGCTAAGAGGGATGCTTTTCTGAACACTGACAGAGGCCCATCAACACCCCCCTGAACAATGTCCTGCCTTTGTCGTCCAAGGGAGGCAGAGCCTAGGTGTTCCCTGAGGACAGCACTCCTGACGCCTTCTCTTCCCCACCCATTGTCACAGCGTTGCTATGATCAGTAAACTCCTCAAAGCCTGGAAGCTCACTTAGAGCGAAATGTGAATCCAAAAGTTCAGAAGACCTTTTTTCCAAAGCCTAGTCAGGAAACTAGGATAGATATCTTGAAAGAACAGACTTTCCCAGGAGGTTTCCAATAATTCCTGGATTTGGACTCGTGTTGTTACCCCTCTTATCAAGCAGGACACGTGTACTCATGACGAGTGGGTTAGACTTTCACGCCTGCTAGAGACATTAATTACAGGAGAAACTAGAGCTAATGACTATGTTTTAAGATTATTGCAGGTTCTCAGTGTTTACAACAGGACACAGAAAGCCTGGAGTTGAATTGCTCCGCTGTGGCCTCTCTCGGACTCTGGAAGTGAAACGGTTTGGCTGTACCCAACTTTGTACTCGATTAGTGTCCGCAACAAATGCAGCCAGTGGCAGGTCCGCCAGGCTGCTTAGAGCTGCTTTTCAAGGACAGCTTTGTTGCCCAATATCCTGAAACAATATCCTGTTTTCCTCACAAGAAAAAAAAAAAAAAAGGAAAAAAATTCCTAACGGGATTAATATTAAATCCGTCCTTTAAAGGAGACAAAAATGCGGTGGCACAGGACAGGAAGGACTGCTTTCCACCTTCCACCAGATGAAGAAACAGCAGCAGCAGCTCAGTCCTACGGCTGCCCTTCCAGCCTGTCACCACTCCGGTGGCTCCCGCTCACCGGGCTCTGCCAGCCCTGCCTCCTGGCTTCTGCATCGCCCTGACACACGGCCCTGCTCGGGCATCGCACAGCACCCACAGGGGAAGGGCACACTCCCCAGCTGTCAGACCCCTCCCTTCATCCCAGGTCCACTGGGTCCCTTCAAAGAAACTGGGAGCCCCTGTCCTGGCTGGCATCCCCCCCGGCAGCACTTCCCACCTACTGCACTGGGCCAGGTGCTCGGCCCCAAGCGAGGACGTTGAAAGAATGGCACTTTGATCCAAAATTACCCATTTAAACTATTATTCACCTTGTTGCCTAAGCAGAAGGGAGCGCAGAGCTCTCCCTGCGGTCCTTGGGCTATGTCCCCCAGGGGGAGATGCATCAGGAAAACCTCCCACCCACTCTCTCTCTCTCTCCCCGGTTTACGGTGTCTGGCCTCAGAAGCGGATGAATGAGTTTGTTGTAGTCCCTGGTCGTCCTTTTATCGAGTGCACCTTGGCCCATTAAGTGCCTCGACATGCCCAGAGCACACCCAGGAGCGCGCTGGCCGCCCCAGCTAGGAGCAGTGGTTTCCTTTGATACGAGAGCGCTCGCTCCTCTCCTGCGGCCGCCGCGGGCTCCATCTGCGCAGTGTCACCGCTCCTGCCCTTCCCTCCCTCCCCCGGGCTCCCGGTTGAAGTACACCACACTTCTTCTGGCTCTAAAACAAATTAGAGCATCAAACATGCGGCCCAGAAGACAATTAGCGTCATTAGGCTGCGGGAGGCGGCAGCTCGAGCGGAACATTCGTAGGTAATCGTCCTTCCGTGCAGCGTTGGGTACACGCGGGGCGGTGACGAGGACCCCATCCCTGGGTGTCACGGCCAGTCCTGCATCCCAAGGGTGAGGAGCTCTGCTTGGGACGGGGACATGCTGCCAGCCGGGGCCTCTCCCGCACACCGTGGCGCTGGGCACACCGAGCCTGGGCCTGTTTTCTCCCACAGAACCCAAGGGTGAGGGGAACGCCAAGGGCATCCAGCCCGTCCCAGGATGCTGGGGACACGGAGCAGCGGGTGCCCTGCAGGGACACGGAGCAGTGGGTGCCCTGCAGGGGCTGCGGGGGGCTCATGCCCTCGGAAGTGATGGCAGACACACCAGAAATGTCCCCACGGGCAGTGTGTCACCGCCTCCGTGGGGAAGCCACCAGCCCAGGCGAGCTGGGAAGCCACCCAGGCGAGCGTGGGGAAGCCACCAGCCCAGTGACAATTTTGTGGTAAATATATAAAGCGCCGTAGTCAGGCGCGAGAGGAACCGAGGGTTTTTAAGACAAGCGTTTTGTGACGGTTTCCACCCAAAAGGAGCGTGTCCTCCAGTGGCGACGAGGCGTGGGGCTTGGGGGGGTACACCTCGTTCCCCGCCGTGGGTGTCCCACCGGGCGGGGCCGCGGGGGAGGGACACGGTGTCACTCTTGCGGGACAAGTTATGAGAAGTCCCCGAGCCCACGCTGCGCCGGCCTCATCCGCCGCGGCCCCTGACCGCTGCCGGCGGAACCGGCCCGGAGCCCCGCCGCCGCCGGGGACAATCGG